>JASUUJ010000243.1:0-71078 GCA_030449895.1 Citrus mangshanensis
GTTGTACTTCGTTCAGTTACGTATTGCTCGCCCCAAAGTCTCGGGCCATTCCAGTCCAGCGAGACGAAATTCGCTCACGCCCCCCACCAAGGCTATCGTGACCCGTTTGGCCATTTGGGGGGTTTTGGCACTGGGCTTGCCCGATTGTAGTCGCAAGTGGCTGTGCCCATGGCCTAATTTTTGGCTCACGGAGGCCGCCACCGCAAAGTCTCGGGCCATTCCGAGTCAGCGGACGAACCACGCCACGCCCCACCAGGCTATAAGCCCACCGATTTTGGCCATTTTTCCATTAGGTTTGTACCCGACTTTCGGGCGTAAATTTTAGTGTGACTATTCCGTGGCCTTCTTTTGGGTTTCTGAGGCCGCCCCTAAAGTCTCGGGCCTTTCTCCGAGTCCATTGGACGAACCCCGCCCGCCCCCCTGAGGCTACAAGCCCACCGATTTTTGGCCATTTTCCGCGGGGTTTGGCACCCATTTAGCGAGCGCGGCTGCCGTGGCCTGCTTTTTGGCACCACGGAGGCCTTCCCAAAGGTCTGGGCCATTCCAGGTCCGGCAGGGCCGAACTTAAGCCACGCCCCCGCAAGGCTATAGCCACCGTTTTTGTACGCCATTTGGGGTTTGCTTTTGACAACCGAATTGCTAATTTTCATTCTGACTGTGCCGTGCTTCTTTAGCACATAGAGCCACCGCAAAAGTCTCGAACCATTCCGAATCCGGCGGACGAACTTGCCAGCCCCGCAGGCTATAACCCACCCGATTTTGTCCATTTTTCACCAGGGGTTTTGGCACCCCGACCTTGGTGCTAATTTCTAGGAGCAGCTAAGCCCGCATTGGCTATTTTTTGCTTTAGGGCGCCCCCAAAGTCTGGGCCATTCGAGTCCAGTGGACAGTTTCCACTTGCCTTCACCAGGCTATAGCCCACCAGTTTTGGCCATTTTCTGCAGAGGGGTTTTGGCACCCCATTGTAGTAGATGAGAATTTTGGTAGCCATTTATGCCATTATTTATTTTAACTCTGGAGGCCACCCCAAAGTCTTGGGTAATCCAGTTGACGGACGAACCGCCCAGCCCCCCACCAAGGCTATAGCCCACCACGATTTTGGCCATTTTCCCTCAGGGTTAATCCCGACCAGGCGCTAATTTTGGGCGTTGTTGTGCCCTTTGACCTATTTCCCCGCTTTGCAGGCCTCCATGAAGTCTGGGCATTCCGAGGTCAGCGGGCCAGGCACAGCCACGCCCCACCAAGGCTATGGCCCACCCGATTTTTGACATTTTTTTTTCTGAGGATTTGGCACCCAGGCCCAGGTGCTAATTTTTGGTGGCGGCTGTGCCCGTGTTGGCTAATTTTGGCACATGGACGCCCATAAAGTCTCGGACCATTCCGAGTCAGCGGACGAACTTTAGCCATCCCCACAAAGACTGCTCGCCCACCACGTTTTTGTGCATTTGGGGGGTTTTAGCACACCCGACCGCCGGGCGTAGTTTTAGATGAGGCTGTGTCCCATTGGCCTACTTTGCTACGAGAACCGACCGCCAATCTACCGTGCATTCCGAGTCGGCGAGACGAACTTCGCCACTTCCCCCACCAAGGCTATAGCCACCGTTTTTGGCCATTTTGGGTTTGGCACCCGACCCAACCCGGACAATAATTTTTGGGCCTTGGCTATGCCCGTGGCCAGCCGCACCACACGGGGGCCGCCCGCAAAGTCTCCCAGGCAGTCACGAGTCGTGAGTGAACCGTACTTCATAAACTCTATTCCCGCCCGATTTTAGCCATTTGGGGGTTTGGCATGACCGCCGGGCATGCGTTTTTAGGTGCGGCTGTGTCCGTGGCCTACCCTTTTGGCACACGGAGGCCGACCGCAAAGTCTCGTCATTCCGAGTCCGACGGGCGAACCATCCACGCGCCCCCACCAGGCATAGCCCACCCCGTTTTTTTGGCCATTATAGGTGTTTTGGCACCCGACAGCCGGAGGTCTAATTTTTAGTCAGCTGTGCCGGTGGCCTATGTTGTTCTGGAGGCCGCCGCAAATTCTCAGGCCATTCCAGGTCAATGGGACAGGAGCTCCGCCCATACTGAGGCTATAGCCCACCGTTTTTAATATTGAGAGTTTTGGCACCCGACCTTGGACAATAATTTTGGACGGCTGTGCCATTGGCCTTTATTTTTGGCACACGGAGGCCAGCCCCACAATGTCATAGGGCCATTCGAGTCCTAACGGACGAACTCTCCGCCCCACCAGGCTACAAGCCACCCGATTTTAGCCATTTTCCGCTGGGGGTTTTGCTTTTCCCCGACCTTCGGGCACTAATTTTTTAGATTGTGTGGCTGTGCATTGGCTATTTTTGGCACGGAGGCCGCCCCTAAAGTCTTGGGCCAATCGAGGTCCATTGGACGAACTTATGCCGCGCCCCACCAAGGCTATAGCCACCGTTTTTAGCTATTTGCGGGTGTTTCACCCCGACATTCGGGGTCTACTAATTTTTTAGTGCCCGGCTGTGCCGTGGCTTTATGTTTGCTTTGCAGGCGCGCAAAATCGCGAGCCATTCCGAGTCCGGCGGGCCGAACCTTACGCACCCACCAAGGCTATAGCCACCGTTTTATGGCCATTTGGGGGTTTTTGGCACCCCGACAACCAGGACAATAATTTTTGAGCGGCTATGCCCGTAGCCTATTTTTAACACCACGGAGGCGCCCTGAGAGTTTCGGGCCATTCCGAGTCCGAGGCGGACGAACCGCCCCACGCCCCCACGCCAGGCTACCACTGCCAGCCCCGCGATTTTTGGCCATTTGGGGGGTTTTGGCACCCGGACCTTGATTGCTGAACACACGAATAGACACGTGTGGTATTTTACTACGCACAGCCTGCGGAGGCCGACCGCCCGATATCTGCGATGCCATTCAGTCCGGCGGACAGACTTCCATCGCGCACCCCACCAGGGCTATAGCCACCGTTTTTTGTACATTATGGGTGTTTTGGCACCCCGACCCAGCAAAGGGTCTGGTGCACACAGTCGCGGCTGTGCCATGGCCTATGTTTGTTCTACGGGAGGCCATGTATTCTCAGAGCCATTCAAAGTCCGGCGGGCGACCTTATGCCTTACATAGGAGCTATAGGCCACCATTTTATGGCCATTTAGGTTTGCTTTTGACCTTGAGTAGCTAATTTTTAGACGGCTGTGCCCAGTCATTTATTTTGCTTTGCGGAGGCACATGCCCATAAGTCTCGGACATTCAGGTCAGACGAACTTCGCCACGCCCCCACAAGGCTATAGCCACCCGTTTTTGGCCATTTGGGGGGTTTTGGCACCCCGACCTTCCACGAGCTAGTTTTTAGATCAAGCCATCGTCGTGTCTTCTGCACACAGCACCAGATGACCGCAAAGTCTGCGTGCTGCATTCAGTCCCGACGGACTTTGAACTTAAGCCACGCCCCCATAGAGTATAGCCCACCCTTTTTAGCCATTTTAGGGTGTTTCTCACCGACATTGAGTCCTAATTTACAGGCGCAGCTGTGCCCGTGGCCTATGTTGGCACACGGAGCGCCGCAAAGTCGCGAGGCCATTCCGAGTCCGGCGGACGAACCGCCACGCACCCACAGGCTATAGCCCACCGTTTTATAGCCATTTGAAGTTTTTGGCACCGACAGCCGGACAATAATTTTGGACATGTTTTGCCGATGGCCTATTACAGCACATGGGCCGCCCATAAAGTCTCGGGCCATTCGAGTCAGTGGACGACCATCCCACGCCCCCACCAAGGCTATAGGCCACCCGTTTTTGGCGCTGTTTGGGGGTTTTACGGCACTGACCTTGGCGCTAATTTTTAGTAGCGGCTGTGCTTGTATGTACAGCCTGGGAGGCTGCTTCCCAAAGTCTCGTGCAATTCCGAGTCAGGATGAACTTCGCCCGCCCCCTGGGGCTATAGACCACCCGATTTTTGGCCCATTTTTAGCTGGGGGTTTGGCACCCCGACCTTGAGGTGCTAATTTTGAGCGAGGCTGTGCCGTGGCCTATTACAGCAGCACATGAGCCGCCCACAAAGTCTCGGGCCATTCCGGTCAGTAGGCGACAACCGCCCCGCAGCCCCACCCAAGGCTATAGGCCACCGTTTTTGGCCCATTTGGGGTTTTGGCACTACGACCTTCGACTGGTACAGGCGGCTGTGCCCGTGGCCTGGCTCCCTGGCACGGAGACCGCCGCAAAGTCTAGGGCCATTCGAGTCAGCGGACGAACCGCCCGCCCCCATAGGCTATAAGCCCACCCGTTTTTGGCCATTTAGGTTTGGCACTGACCTTGGACTAGTTTTAGGCGCGGCTGTGTCGTGGCTGTTTTTGCCCCGGATGACCGCAAAGTCTGCGTCTCCCATTCCGAGTCAGTGGACAGACTTCCCATGCCTTCCACAAGGCTATAGCCCACCCGGTTTTTAGCCATTTTGGGTGTTTTGGCACCCGACCTTGGTGACATTCTAGTTTTGGGCTTTGGCTGTTGTCAAGTATTCTTTTTGCTCTGGAGGACGACTGCAAAGTCTCGTGCCATTCCGAGGTCGGCGGACGAACTTCGCCCGCCCCCACCAAGACTATAGCCCCACCGTTTTTAGCCATTTTGGTGTTTAGCTGCCCCGACCTTGAGGTCTAATTTTTGTCGCCCCGGCTGTGCCCACGTGGCCTATGTTTGTTTACCAGGCCGCCCATGGTCTCAAGGCCATTCCGAGTCCGGACGGACTTAGCCACGCACCTGAGCGCTGCCAGCCACCCGTTTGCTAGCGGGCCGGGGGTTTGGCACGACCTTGGACAAAATAATTTTGGGCGTGGCTGGCTTGCCGTGGCTATTTTTGGCATGCGAATACTTCCCACAATGTCACCGGGCCATTCTGGCGAGTCCAGGCGAGACGAACTTCTCCCACGCCCCCCACCAGGCTATAGCCACCGATTTTGTTGTTTTTTCCACGCTGGGGTTTTAGCACCCGACACCAGGCACTAATTTTTAAGATTGTGGCTGTGCATGTGGCCAATTTTTTGTGCACGGAGGCCCCCTAAAGTCTTAGGCCAATCGAGTCGCCAGGCAATTTAGCCGCCCCCGCAAAGGCTATAGCCACCCGATTTTAGCCATTTTCGCTCGGGGGTTTGGCACCCCCGACCTTGACGCTAATTTGGCGTTGCTGTGCCGGCCTGGCCCACAGCCCACAGGCCACCATAATGTCGGGCCATTCGAGGTCCAGTGGGATGAACTTCGCCCGCGCCCCCACCGAGCTATAGATTACCGATTTTGTATTTCCGGCACAGGGTTTTGGCACCCGACCACGCCGGAGTGTAATTTTTAGGGCAGAAGGGCTGTGCCGTGGCTATTTTGGCACATGTGGAGCATGTACATAAATCTCAAGACCCATTCCAGTCAGTGGACGACCTTAGCCCTTCCCACCAAGGCTATAGGCCACCGTTTTTGGCCATTTGGGGGTTTAACCCGACCTTCGGGCGCTAATTTTCAGGGCGCGGCTGTGCCATTGGCCTAATACAGCTGCAGACGCCCCCAAAGTCTCGAATAATGCCGAGTCCAGCGGACGAACTTAAGCTACGCCCCCTGGCTATAGCCGCTTCGATTTTAGCCATTTTCCTGGGTTTTGGCACCCCGACCTTTGGGCGATAATTTTTTGAAGTGACTATGCCCATTAACCTATTTTTAGCACAGGCCGCCCTAAAGTCTTAGGCCAATCAAGTCCATTGAGCGAACTTCGCCCTTACGCCCCACCAAGGCTATAGCCCACCCGATTTTTTTTGGCCATTTTCCGCTGGGTTTTGGCACCCCCGACCTTCGGGCGCTAATTTTTGGGTGTGGCTGTGTACGTGGCCTATTTTTGGCACGGAGGCCGCCCCTAGTCTTGGGCCAATCCGAGTCGCATGGTAATTTCAAGCCACGCCCCCACCAAGGCTATAGCCCACCCGATTTTTGGCCATTTTTCCGCTCGGGGTTTTGGCACCCGACCTTCGGGCGTAATTTTTGGGGCGTTGCTGTGCCCGCGGCTAGCCGGCACCGGAGGCCACCCGCAAAGTGCTCGGGCCATTCAAGGAGTCGGCGAGGCCGGATGAACTTCCCACGCCCCGCCCACAGGCTATAGACCACCCGATTTTTGGCCATTTTTCCATTTGGGGGTTTGGCACCCGACCTTGGGTGCTAATTTTTGAACAGCGGCTGTGCCCGTGGCTAATTTTGGCACATGGAGCCGCCCATAAAGTCTCGGGCCATTCGAGGTCCGAGGCGGACAGCATTACGCCCCCATGAAGGCTATAGCCCTTTTTTGGCCATTTGGGGGGTTTTGGCACCCCGACCTTCGGGGCTAGTTTTGGGCTGACTGTGTCAAAGTGGCTATTTTTAACACGGGCCGACCTGCAAAGTCTCGTGCCATTCCCGGAAAGATCGAGCGGACAGACCGCCCCCGCCCGCTGAGGCTACCTGTACCACGTTTTTAGCCATTTTGGGTGTTTTGGCTTTACGACCTTCGAGGGTGTAATTTTTGGGCGCAAGCTGTGCCGTTTGCCTATATTTTGGCACACGGAGGCCACCCGCAAGTCTCGGGCCATTCCTGAGCCGGGTCGGCGGACGAACCGCCACGCCCCAAAGCATAGCCCACCCGTTTGGCCATTTGGGGTTTTCACCCCGACCTTGGGTCTAATTTTTGGCGCGCTGTGCCCATGGCCTATTATTGGCACCGGAGGCCGCCCGCAAAGTCTCGGGCCATTCCGAGTCCGTCGGATCGAACTGCACGCCCCACCTATAGCCACCCGTTTTTGGCCATTTGGGTTTTGGCACCCCGACTCACTAGTTTTTGGGCGGCTGTGTCCGTGGACTTTTTTGGCACACGGAGGCCGACCGCAGATCTCGTGCCATTCCGAGTCCGAGCGGACGAACTTATACGCCACGCCCCCAAGGCTATAGCCCACCACGTTTTTATTTAGTTTTGGGTGTTTTGGCACCCGACCTGGGTCTAATTTACCAGGCGCGGCTGGGTCCGTGGCCTATGTTTGGCACATGGAGGTCCGCCCGCAAAGACTCGGGCCATTCCGAGTCCGGGCGGACGAATCTCGCCACGCACCCCACCCTGGCTATAGCCACCGTTTTTGGCCATTTGGGGGATTTTGGCACCCCGACCTTGGACAATAATTTTTGAGAAGCGCTGTGCCAAGTAGCGTGGCCTATTTTTAGCACACGGAGGCCGCCCGCAAAGTCTCGGGCCATTCAGTCAGGCGGACTTCGCCCACGCCCCCCACAAAGGCTATAGCCCACCCGTTTTTTGGCCATTTGGGGGGTTTTGGTACCCCGAAATTCGGGTGCTAATTTTTGGGCGCGGCTGTGCCCATGGCCTATTATTGGTACACGGAGGCCGCCCGCAAAGTCTCGGGCCATTCCGAGTCCGGCGGACGAACTTCCCCCACGCCCCCCACAAAGGCTATAGCCCACCCGTTTTTTGGCCATTTGGGGGGTTTTGGCACTCCGAACTTCGGGTGCTAATTTTTGGGCGTGGCTGTGCCCGTGGCCTATTTTTGGTACACGGAGGCCACCCGCAAAGTCTCGGGCCATTCCGAGTCCGCTGGACGAACTTCGCCCATGCCCCCCACCATGGCTATAGCCCACCCGATTTTTGGCCATTTTTCCGCTGGGGGGTTTTGACACCCCGACCTTCGGGCGCTAATTTTGGGCGCGGTTGTGCCCGTGGCCTATTTTTGGCACACGGAGGCCGCCCGCATCTAGGGCCATTCCGAGTCGGCGGACGAACCGCCCCCCCACCAAGGCTATAGCCCACCCGATTTTGGCCATTTTCCACGCAGGGTTTTGGCACCCCGACCCTTGGGCGATTATTTTTGGGCGCCGCTATGCCCGTGGCCTATTTTTGGCACACGGAGTGCGCCCCCATAGTCTTTGGCCAATCCGAGTCCGGCGGACGAACTTCGCCCACGCCCCCCACAAAGGCTATAGCTTCCACCCGATTTTTGGCCATTTTCCTTTCGGGGTTTTGGCACCCCGACCTTGGTGCTAATTTTTGAAAGCGTGCTGCTGCCTGCGGCCTATTTTGGCACACGGAGGCCCGCAAAGTCTCGGGCCATTCCGTCCGCGGACGAACATCGCCACGCCCCACAAAGGCTATAGCCCACCTTTTTGGCCATTTGGGGGTTTTGCACCCGAACCGGTGCTAATTTTTGGGCGTGGCTGTGCCCATGGCCTATTTTGGCACACGGAGGCCACCCGCAGAAGTCTCAGGCCATTCCGAGTCCGCTGGACGAACTCTCGCCCATGCCCCCACCATGGCTAGCAGCCACCCGATTTTTGGCCATTTTTCCGCTGGGGTTTTGGTACCCGACATTCGGGCGCTAATTTTTAGGCGGCGCTGCCCGTGGCCTATTTTGGCACGGAGGCCGCCACGCAGTCTCGGGCCATTCCGAGTCCGGCGGACGAATCCGCCACGCCCACAAAGGCTATAGCCTACCCGTATTTTTGCCATTTGGGGTTTTGGCACTCCGAACCGGGTGCCTGGAATTTTTGGTTCGTGTCACAGCCCATGGCCTATTATTGGCACACGGAGGCCCGCAAAAAGTCTCTGGCCATTCCAGTCAAGGGGCGGACGAACTTCCGCCCCCACAAAGGCTATAGCCCACCACGTTTTTGGCCATTTGGGGTTTTGGCACTCCGAACTTCGGTGCTAATTTTTGGCGTGGACGTGCCCGTGGCCTATTTTTGGCACACGGAGGCCACTTGCAAAGTCTCGGGCCATTCCGAGTCCGCTGGACGAACTTCGCCCATGCCCCCCACCATGGCTATAGCCCACCCGATTTTTGGCCATTTTTCCGCTGGGGGGTTTTGGTACCCCGACCTTTGGGCGATAAGTTTTGCTGCCGCCTATGCCCGTGGCCTATTTGGCACCGCAGGTCGCCCAAAGTCTTGGGCCAATCCGAGTCCGGCGGACGAACTTCGCCCACGCCCCCCACCAAGGCTATAGCCCACCCGATTTTTGGCCATTTTTCCGCTCGGGGGTTTTGGCACCCCGACCTTCGGGTGCTAATTTTTTGGCGTTGCTGTGCCTGCGGCCTATTTTTGGCACACGGAGGCCGCCCGCAAAGTCTCGGGCCATTCCGAGTCCGGCGGACGAACATCGCCCGCGCCCCCCACAAAGGCTATAGCCCACCCGTTTTTTGGCCATTTGGGGGGTTTTGGCACTCCGAACTTCGGGTGCTAATTTTTGGGCGTGGCTGTGCCCGTGGCCTATTTTTGGTACACGGAGGCCACCCGCAAAGTCTCGGGCCATTCCGAGTTCGCTGGACGAACTTCGCCCATGCCCCCCACCATGGCTATAGCCCACCCGATTTTTGGCCATTTTTCCGCTGGGGGGTTTTGACACCCCGACCTTCGGGCGCTAATTTTGGACGCGGTTGTGCCCGTGGCCTATTTTTGGCACACGGAGGCCGCCCGCAATGTCTAGGGCCATTCCGAGTCCGGCGGACGAACAGCCACGCCCCCACCAAGGCTATAGCCCACCCGATTTTGGCCATTTTCCGCCCAGGGGTTTTGGCACCCGACCTTGGGCGCTAATTTTGGGCGCGGCTGTGCCCGTGGCCCTATTTTACAGCACACGGAGGCCGCCCGCAAAGTCTCGGGCCATTCGAGTCCGGCGGACAACGCCCACGCCCCCCACAAAGGCTATAGCCTACCCGTATTTTTGCCATTTGGGGGGTTTTGGCACTCCGAACTTCGGGTGCTAATTTTTGGGCGCGGCTGTGCCCATGGCCTATTATTGGCACACGGAGGCCGCCCGCAAAGTCTCGGGCCATTCCGAGTCCGGCGGACGAACTTCGCCCACGCCCCCCACAAAGGCTATAGCCCACCCGTTTTTTGGCCATTTGGGGGGTTTTGGCACTCCGAACTTCGGGTGCTAATTTTTGGGCGTGGACGTGCCCGTGGCCTATTTTTGGCACACGGAGGCCACCCGCAAAGTCTCGGGCCATTCCGAGTCCGCTGGACGAACTTCGCCCATGCCCCCCACCATGGCTATAGCCCACCCGATTTTTGGCCATTTTTCCGCTGGGGGGTTTTGGTACCCCGACCTTCGGGCGCTAATTTTTGGGCGCGGTTGTGCCCGTGGCCTATTTTTGGCACACGGAGGCCACCCGCAAAGTCTCGGGCCATTCCGAGTCCGCTGGACGAACTTCGCCCATGCCCCCCACCATGGCTATAGCCCACCCGATTTTTGGCCATTTTTCCGCTGGGGGGTTTTGGTACCCCAACCTTCGGGTGCTAATTTTTGGGTGCGGTTGTGCCCGTGGCCTATTTTTGGCACACGGAGACTGCCCGCAAAGTCTCGGACCATTCCGAGTCCGGCGGACGAACTTCGCCCACTTCCCCCACCAAGGCTATAGCCCACCCGTTTTTTGGCCATTTGGAGGGTTTTTGCACCCCAACCTTGGGGTCCTAATTTTTGGGCGCGGCTGTGCCCGTGGTCTATTTTTGGCACACGGAGGCCGCCGGCAAAGTCTCGTTCCATTCCAAGTCCGGCGGACGAACTTCGCCCACGCCCCCCACCAAGGCTATAGCCCACCCGTTTTTTGGCCATTTGGAGGGTTTTGGCACCACGACCTTCGGGTGCTAATTTTTGGGCGCGGTTGTGCCCGTGGTCTATTTTTGGCACACGGAGGCCGCCCGCAAAGTCTCGGGCCATTCCGAGTCCGGCGGACGAACTTCGCCCACGCACCCCACCAAGGCTATAGCCCACCCGTTTTTGGCCATTTGGGGGATTTGGCACCCCAACCTTGGGCGCTAATTTTTGGGCGCGGCTGTGCCCGTGGCCTATTTTTGGTGCACGGGCGGCCCATAAGTCTCGGGCCATTCAAGTCCGGCGGACGAACTTCGCCCGCCCCCTTTGAGGCTATAGCCCACCCGTTTTTTGGCCATTTGGAGGGTTTTGGCACCACGACCTTCGGGTGCTAATTTTTGGGCGCGGTTGTGCCCGTGGTCTATTTTTGGCACACGGAGGCCGCCCGCAAAGTCTCGGGCCATTCCGAGTCCGGCGGACGAACTTCGCCCACGCACCCCACCAAGGCTATAGCCCACCCGTTTTTTGGCCATTTGGGGGGATTTGGCACCCCAACCTTCGGGCGCTAATTTTTGGGCGCGGCTGTGCCCGTGGCCTATTTTTGGTGCACGGAGGCGGCCCGCAAAGTCTCGGGCCATTCCGGGTCTGGCGGACGAACTTCGCCCACGCCCCCCACCAAGGCTATAGCCCACCCGTTTTTTGGCCTTTTGGGGGGTTTTGGCACCCCGAACTTCGGGCGCTAATTTTTGGACGCGGCTGTTCCCGTGGCCTATTTTTGGTACACGGAGGCCGCCCGCAAAGTCACGGGCCATTCCGGGTCCGGCGGACGAACTTCGCCCACGCCCCCCACCAAGGCAATAGCCCACCCGTTTTTTGGCCATTTGGGGGGTTTTGGCACCCCGAACTTCGGGTGCTAATTTTTAGGCAGTTGTGCCGTGGCCTATTTTACAGCACGGAGGCCGCCCGCAAAGTCTCGGACCGTTCCGAGTCCGGCAGACGAACTTCGCCCACGCCCCGCACCAAGGCAATAGCAAACCCGTTAGTAGGGCATTTGGAGGGTTTTGGCTCCCCGACATTCGGTCCTAATTTTAAGGCGCGGCTGTGCGGCGGACCTATTTTTAACACACGGAGGCCACCCAAAGTTTCGTTCCATTCCGAGTCCGGCGGACGAACTTCGCCCACGCCCCTTCCAAGGCTATGGCCCACCCGATTTTTGGCCATTTTTCCGCTGGGGGGTTTAGGCACCCCGACGTATGGGTGCTAATTTTTTGGCGCGGCTGTGGCCGTGGCTTATTATTAGCACACGGAGGACGCCCGCAAAGTCTCGGGCCATTCCGAGTCCGGCGGACGAACTTCGCCCACGCTCCCCACCAAGGGTATAGCCCACCCGATTTTTGGCCATTTTTCCGCTGGGGGGTTTTGGCACCCGACCTTCGGACGCTAATTTTTGGGCGCGGCTGTGCCCGTGCCCTATTTTTGGTACACGGAGGCCGCCCGCAAAGTCTCGGGCCATTCCGAGTCCGGCGGACGAACTTCGCCCCCCCACCAAGGCTATCGCCCACCCTTTTTTTGTCCATCTGGAGGGTTTTGGCACCCCAACCTTCGGGTCCTAATTTTTGGGCGCGGCTGTGCCCGTGGCCTATTTTTGGCACACGGAGGCCGCCCGCAAAGTCTCGTTCCATTCCAAGTCCGGCGGACGAACTTCGCCCACGCCCCCCACCAAGGCTATAGCCCACCCGTTTTTTGGCCATTTGGAGGGTTTTGGCACCCGAACCTTCGGGTCCTAATTTTTGGGCGCGGCTGTGTCCGTGGCCTATTTTTGGCACACGGAGACTGCCCGGAAAGTCTCGGGCCATTCCGAGTCCGGCGGACGAACTTCGCCCACGCCCCCCACCAAGGCTATAGCCCACCCGTTTTTTGGCCATTTGGGGGGTTTTGGCACCCCGAACTTCGGGTGCTAATTTTTGGGTGCGGTTGTGCCCGTGGCCTATTTTTGGCACACGGAGACTGCCCGCAAAGTCTCGGACCATTCCGAGTCCGGCGGACGAACTTCGCCCACTCCCCCCACCAAGGCTATAGCCCACCCGTTTTTTGGCCATTTGGAGGGTTTTGGCACCCCGACCTTCGGTTGCAAATTTTTGGGCGTGGCAGTGCCCATGGACTATTTTTGGCACACGGAGGCCGCCCGCAAAGTCTCGTGCCATTCCTAGTCCGGCGGACGAACTTCACCCACGCCCCCCACCAAGGCTACAGCCCACCCGATTTTTGGCCATTTTTCCGCTGGGGGGGGTTTTGGCACTCCGACCATCGGGCACTAATTTTTTGGCGCGGCTATGCCCGTGGCCTATTTTTGGCACACGGAGGCCGCCCCCAAAGTCTCGGGCCATGCCGAGTCCAGCGGACGAACTTCGCCCACGCCCCCCACCAAGGCTAGAGCCCACCCGATTTTTGGCCATTTTTCCGCAGGGGGGTTTTGGCACCCCGACCTTCGGGCGCTAATTTTTGGGCGCGGCTTAGCCCGTGGTCTATTTTTGGCACACAGAGGCCGCCCCCAAATTCTTGGGCCAATCCGAGTCCGGCGGAGGAACTTCGCCCACGCCCCCCACCAAGGCTATAGCCCACCCGATTTTTGGCCATTTTTCCGCTGAGGGGTTTTGGTACCCCAACCTTCGGGCACTAATTTTTGGGCGCAGCTATGCCCATGGTCATTTTTGCGGAGGCCGCCCCAAATTCTTGGGCCAATCCGAGTCCGGACGAACTTCGCCACGCCCCACCAAGGCTATAGCCACCCGATTTTGGCCATTTTCCGCTGGGGGTGTCGGTACCCGACTTTCGGGCGCTAATTTGTAGGCGTTGCTGTGCCCGCGGCCTATTTTTCAGCACCACGGAGGCCACCCGGGCCATTCCGAGTCAGGCGGATGAACTTCGCCGCCCCCACCAAGGCTATAGACCACCCGATTTTTGGCCATTTTCCGCTGGGGGTTTTGGCACCCCGACCTTGGTGCAAATTTTGGACACGACTATGCCCGTGGCCTATTTTTAACACGGAGGCTGCCCCAAAGTGTCGGGCCATTCCGAGCACGGCGGACGAACTCGCCCACGCTCCCACCAAGGGTATAGCCCACCCGATTTTTGCCCACTTTTCCGCTGGGGTTTTGGCACCCGACCTTGGTGCTAATTTTTAGGCGCTGACTGTGCCCGTGGCCTATTTTGGCACCACGGAGGCGCCCCCAAAGTCTCGGGCCATTCCGAGTCCGGGCGGACGAACCGCCCACGCCCCACCAAGCCTATAGCCCACCCGATTTTGGCCATTTTTTCCGCTGGGCGGTTTTGGTACCCCGACCGGGTGCTAATTTTTAAGGCGGCTGTGCCCGTGGCTTATTTTTGGCACAGGGAGGCTGCCCGCAATGTCTCGTGCCATTCCTAGTCCAGCGGACGAACCGCCACGCCCCCACCAAGGCTATAGCCCACCCGATTTTTGGCCATTTTTCGGCTGGGGTTTTGGCACCTGACCTTGGTAATTTGTGGGTGCGGCTATGCCCGTGGCCTATTTTGCACACGGAGACCGACCCCAAAGTCTCGGGCCATTCCAGTCCGGCGGACGAACTTCGCCACGCCCCACCAAGGCTATAGCCCACCGTTTTTGGCCATTTGGGGTTTTGGCACCCCGACCTTCGGGTGCTAATTTTTGGGCGTGGCTGTGCCCGTGGCCTATTTTTGGCAAATGGAGGCCGCCCGCAAAGTCTCGGGGCATTCCGAGTCCGGCGGACGAACTTCGCCCACGCCCCACACCAAGGCTATAGCCCACCCGATTTTTGGCCATTTTTCAGCTGGGGGGTTTTGGCACCCTGACCTTCGGGCGCTAATTTTTGGGCGCGGCTGAGCCCGTGGCCTATTTTAGGTACACAGAGGCCGCCCGCAAAGTCTCGTGCCATTCCTAGTCCGGCGGACGAATATCGCCCGCGCCCCCCACCAAGGCTATAGCCCACCCGATTTTTGGCCATTTTTCCACTGGGGGGTTTTGGCACCCCAACCTTCGGGCACTAATTTTTGAGCGCAGCTATGCCCGCGGCCTATTTTTGGCACACGGAGGCCGCCCCCAAAGTCTCGGGCCATTCCGAGTCCGGCGGACGAACTTCGCCCACGCCCCCCACCAAGCCTATAGCCCACCCGATTTTTGGCCATTTTTCCGCTGGGCGGTGTTGGTACCCCGACCTTCGGGTGCTAATTTTTTGGCGCGGCTGTGCCCGTGGCCTATTTTTGACACACGGAGGCCGCCCGCAAAGTCTCGTGCCATTCCTAGTCCGGCGGACGAACTTCGCCCACGCCCCCCACCAAGGCTATAGCCCACCCGATTTTTGGGCATTTTTCCGCTTGGGGTTTTGGCACCCCGACCTTTGGGTGCTAATTTTTAAGCTGGCTATGCCCGTGGCCTATTTTTGGCACACGGAGGCTGCCCCCAAAGTGTCGGGCCATTCAGCGCGGACGAACTTCGCCCACGCTCCCCACCAAGGGTATAGCCCACCCGATTTTGCCCACTTTTCCGCTGGGGTTTTGGCACCCGACCTTGAGGTGCTAATTTTTGCGCTGTGCCTGGCCTATTTTGGCACAGGAGGCCGCCCCCAAAGTCTCGGGCCATTCGAGTCCGGGCGGACGAACTTCGCCCGCCCACCAAGCCTATAGCCCACCCGATTTTTGGCCATTTTTCCGCTGGTTTGGTACCCGACCTTGGGTGCTAATTTTAGGCGGCTGTGCCGTGGCCTATTTTGGCACACGGAGGCGCCCCCAAAGTCTCGGGCCATTCCAGTCCGCGGACGAACTCGCCACGCCCCCACTGCTATAGCCCACCCGATTTTTGGCCATTTTTCGGCTGGGGTTTTGGCACCCTGACCTTGGGCGGTAATTTGTGGGTGCGGCTATGCCCGTGGCCTATTTTTACACGGAGACCGCCCCAAAGTCTCGGGCCATTCGAGTCCGGACGAACCGCCCCGCCCCCACCAAGGCTATAGCCGACCCGTTTTGGCCATTTGGAGGTTTTGGCACCCCGACCTTCGGTGCTAATTTTTGGGCGTGGCTGTGCCCATGGCCTATTTTTGGCAAATGGAGGCCGCCCGCAAAGTCTCGGGCATTCCGAGTCCGGCGGACGAACTTCGCCACGCCCACACCAAGGCTATAGCCCACCCGATTTTGGACATTTTCAGCTGGGGTTTTGGCACCCGACCTTGGGCGCTAATTTTTGGGCGCGGCTGCGCCCGTGGCCTATTTTAGGAACACAGAGGCCGCCCGCAAAGTCTCGTGCCATTCCTAGTCAGACGAACTTCGCCGCGCCCCCACCAAGGCTATAGCCCACCCGATTTTTGGCCATTTTTCCGCCGGGGGGTTTTGGCACCCAGACCTTCGGGCGGTAATTTGTGGTCGCGGCTATGCCCGTGGCCTATTTTTGGCACACGGAGACAGACCCCAAAGTCTCGGGCCATTCCGAGTCCGGCGGATGAACTTCGCCACGCCCCACCAAGGCTATAGCCCGTTTTTGGCCATTTGGGGTTTTGGCACCCGACATTCGGTGCTAATTTTTGGGCGCTGTGTCCGTGGCCTATTTTTGGCAAATGGAGGCCGCCCGCAAAGTCTCGGGGCATTCCGAGTCCGGCGACGAACCGCCACGCCCACACCAAGGCTATAGCCCACCCGATTTTTGGCCATTTTTCAGCTGGGGGGTTTTGGCACCCCGACCTTCGGGCGCTAATTTTTGGGCGCGGCTGTGCCCGTGGCCTATTTTAGGTACACGGAGGCCGCCCGCAAAGTCTCGTGCCATTCCTAGTCCGGCGGACGAACTTCGCCCACGCCCCCCACCAAGGCTATAGCCCACCCGATTTTTGGCCATTTTTCCGCAGGGGGGTTTTGGCACCCCGACCTTCGGGCGCTAATTTTTGAGCGCGGCTATGCCCGTGGCCTATTTTTGGCACACGGAGGCTGCCCCCAAAGTTTCGGGCCATTCCGAGCACGGCGGACAAACTTCGCCCACGCTCCCCACCAAGGGTATAGCCCACCCGATTTTTGGCCATTTTTCCGCTGGGGGTTTTTGTACGCCGACCTTGGGCTCTAATTTTTGGCGCAGCTATGCCGTGGCCTATCTTTTGCACACGGAGGCCGCCCCAAAGTCTCGGGCCATTCCGAGTCCGGCGGACGAACTTCGCCCACGCCCCCCACCAAGGCTATAGCCCACCCATTGTTTGGCCATTTTTCCGCTGGGGGGTTTTGGCACCCCGACCATCGGGCACTAATTTTTGGGCGCGGCTATGCCCGTGGCCTATTTTTGGCACACGGAGGCCGCCCCCAAAGTCTCGGGCCATGCCGAGTCCGGCGGGCGAACCTCGCCCACGCCCCCCACCAAGGCTATAGCCCACCCGATTTTTGGCCATTTTTCCGCAGGGGGGTTTTGGCACCCCGACCTTCGGGCACTAATTTTTGGGCGTGGCTATGCCCGTAGCTTATTTTTTGCACACGGAGGCCGCCCCCAAAGTCTCGGGCCATTCCGAGCCCGGCGGACAAACTTCGCTCACGCCCCCCACCAAGGCTATAGCCCACCCGATTTTTGGCCATTTTTCCGCTGGGGGGTTTTGGTACCCCGACCATCGGCCGCTAATTTTTTGGGCGCGGCTATGCCCGTGTCCTATTTTTGGCACACGGAGACGGCCCCAAAGTCTCGGGCCATTCCGAGTCCGGCGTACGAACTTCGCCCACGCCCCCCACCAAGGCTATAACCCACCCGTTTTTTGGCCATTTGGGGGGTTTGGGCACCCCAACCTTCGGGCGATAATTTTTGGGTGCGGCTGTGACCGTGGCCTATTTTTGGCACACGGATGCCGCCCGCAAAGTCTCGGGCCATTCCGAGTCCGGCGGACGAACTTCGCCCACGCCCCCCACCAAGGCTATATAGCCCACCCGATTTTTGGCCATTTTTCCGCTGGGGGGTTTTGGCACCCCAACCTTCGGGTACTAATTTTTTAGCGCGGCTATGTCCGTTTCCTATTTTTGGCCCATGGAGGCCGCCCCCAAAGTCTCGAGCCATTCCGAGTCCGGCGGACGAACTTCGCCCACGTCCCCCACCAAGGCTATATAGCCCACCTGATTTTTGGCCATTTTTCCGCTGGGGGGTTTTGGCACCCCGAACTTCGGGCGCTAATTTTTGGGCGCGGCTGTCCTCGTGGCCTATTTTTGGCACACGGAGGCCGCCCGCAAAGTCTCCGGCCATTCCGAGTCCAGCGGACGAACTTCGCCCACGCCCCCCACAAAGGCTATAGCCCACCCGTTTTTTGGCCATTTTGGGGGTTTTGGCACCCTGACCTTCAGGCGCTAATTTTTTGGCGCGGCTGTGCCCATGGCCTATTTTTGGCACATGGAGGCCGCCCGAAAAGTCTTGGGCCATTACTAGTTCGGCGGACGAACTTCGCCCACGCCCCCCACCAAGGCTATAGCCCACCCGATTTTTGGCCATTTTTCCGCTGGGGGGTTTTGGCACCCCGACCTTCGGGCACTAATTTTTGAGCGTGGCTATGCCCGTAGCTTATTTTTTGCACACGGAGGCCGCCCCCAAAGTCTCGGGCCATTCCGAGCCCGGCGGACAAACTTCCCTCACGCCCCCCACCAAGGCTATAGCCCACCGGATTTTTGGCCTTTTTTCCGCTGGGGGGTTTTGGCACCCCGACCTTCCGGCGCTAATTTTT
This sequence comes from Citrus mangshanensis, assembly GCA_030449895.1. Classification (NCBI taxonomy): domain Eukaryota; kingdom Viridiplantae; phylum Streptophyta; class Magnoliopsida; order Sapindales; family Rutaceae; genus Citrus; species Citrus mangshanensis. The sequence goes on from JASUUJ010000243.1 coordinate 18,300, forward strand.
GGGCGCGGCTATGCCCGTGGCCTATTTTTGGCACACGGAGACCGCCCCAAAGTCTCGGGCCATTCCGAGTCCGGCGGACGAACGTCGCCACGCCCACCTAGGCTATAGCCCACCCATTTGGGGGGTTTTGGCACCCCGACCTTCGGGTGCTAATTTTTGGGCGCGGCTGTGTCCGTGGCCTATTTTTGGCAGATGGAGGCAACCCGCAAAGTCTCGTGCCAATCCTAGTCCGGCGGACGAACTTCGCCCACGCGCCCCATCAAGCCTATGGCCCACCCGATTTTGGCCATTTTTCCGCTGGTGGGTTTTGCACCGACCTTGGGCGCTAATTTTAGGGCAGCTATGCCCGTGGCGATTTTTTGCACACGGAGGCCGCCCCAAAGTTTGTACCATTCGAGTCAGCGGACGAACTTCGCCACGCCCCCACCAAGGCTATATAGCCCACCCGATTTTTGGCCATTTTTCCGCTGGGGGGTTTTGGCACCCCGAACTTCGGGCGCTAATTTTTGGGCGCGGCTGTGCTCGTGGCCTATTTTTGGCACACGGAGGCCGCCCGCAAAGTCTCGTGCCATTCCGAGTCCGGCGGACGAACTTCGCCCACGGCCCCCATCAAGGCTATAACCCACCCGTTTTTTGGCCATTTGGGGGGTTTGGGCACCCCGACCTTCGGGCGATAATTTTTGGGCGCGGCTGTGACCGTGGCCTATTTTTGTCACACGGAGGCCGCCCACAAAGTCTCGGGCCATTCCGAGTGCAGCGAACGAACTTCGCCCACGCCCCCCACCAAGGCTATAGCCCACCCGATTTTTGGCCATTTTTCCGCTGGTGGGTTTTGGCACCCCGACCTTCGGGCGCTAATTTTTGGACGCGGCTATGCCCGTGGCCGGTTTTTTGCACACGGAGGCCGCCCCCAAATTTTCGTACCATTCCGAGTCCGGCGGACGAACTTCGCCCACGCCCCCCACCAAGGCTATAGCCCACCGGATTTTTGGCCTTTTTTCCGCTGGGGGGTTTTGGCACCCCGACCTTCCGGCGCTAATTTTTGGGCGCGGCTATGCCCGTGGCTATTTTTGGCACACGGAGACCGCCCCCAAAGTCTCGGGCCATTCCGAGTCCGGCGGACGAACTTCACCCATGCCACCCACCAAGGCTATAGCCCACCAGTTTTTTGGCCATTTGGGGGGTTTTGGCACCCCGACCTTCGGGTGCTAATTTTTGGGCGCGGCTGTGGTCGTGGCCTATTTTTGGCACACGGAGGCCGCCCGCAAAGTCTCGGGCCATTCCGAGTCCGGCGGACGAACTTCGCCCACGCCCCCCACCAAGGATATAGCCCACCCGATTTTTGGCCATTTTTCCGTTGGGGGGTTTTGGCACCCCGACCTTCGGACGCTAATTTTTGGGCGCGGCTATGTCCGTTTCCTATTTTTGGCACATGGAGGCCGGCCCCAAAGTCTCGAGCCATTCCAAGTCCGGCGGACGAACTTCGCCCACGCCCCCCACCAAGGCTATATAGCCCACCCGATTTTTGGCCATTTTTCCGCTGGGGGGTTTTGGCACCCCGAACTTCGGGCGCTAATTTTTGGGCGCGGCTGTGCTCGTGGCCTATTTTTGGCACACGGAGGCCACCCGCAAAGTCTCGTGCCATTCCGAGTCCGGCGGACGAACTTCGCCCACGCCCCCCACCTAGGCTATAGCCCACCCGTTTTTTGGCCATTTGAGGGGTTTTGGCACCCCGACCTTCGGGCGCTAATTTTTGGGCACGGCTGTGTCCGTGGTCTATTTTTGGAACACGGAGGCCGCCCGCAATGTCTCGGGCCATTCCGAGTCCAGCGGACGAACTTCGCCCACGCCCCCCACCAAAGTTATAACCAACCCGATTTTTGGCCATTTTTCCGCTGGGGGGTTTTGGCACCCCGAACTTCGGGCGCTAATTTTTGGGCGCGGCTGTGCCCGTGGCCTATTTTTGGCACACGGAGGCCGCCCGCAAAGTCTCGGGCCATTCCAAGTCCGGCGGACGAACTTCGCCCACACCCCCCACCTAGGCTATAGCCCACCCGTTTTTTGGCCATTTGAGGGGTTTTGGCACCCCGACCTTCGGGCGCTAATTTTTGGGCACGGCTGTGTCCGTGGTCTATTTTTGGAACACGGAGGCCGCCCGCAAAGTCTCGGGCCATTCCGAGTCCAGCGGACGAACTTCGCCCACGCCCCCCACCAAAGTTATAACCAACCCGATTTTTGGCCATTTTTCCGCTGGGGGGTTTTGGCACCCCGAACTTCGGGAGCTAATTTTTGGGCGCGGCTGTGCTCGTGGCCTATTTTTGGCACACGGAGGCCGCCCGCAAATTCTCGTGCCATTCCGAGTCCGGCGGACGAACTTCGCCCACCGCCCCCACCAAGGCTATAACCCCCCCGTTTTTTGGCCATTTGGGGGGTTTGGGCACCCCGACCTTCGGGCGATAATTTTTGGGCGCGGCTGTGACCGTGGCCTATTTTTGGCACACGGAGGCCGCCCGCAAAGTCTCGGGCCATTCCGAGTCCAGCGGACGAACTTCGCCCACGCCCCCCACCAAGGCTATAGCCCACCCGATTTTTGGCCATTTTTCCGCTGGTGGGTTTTGGCACCCTGACCTTCGGGCGCTAATTTTTGGGTTCGGCTATGCCCGTGGCCGATTTTTTGCACACGGAGGCCGCCCCCAAAGTTTCGGGCCATTCCGAGTCCGGCGGACGAACTTCGCCCACGCCCCCCACCAAGGCTATAGCCCACCCGTTTTTTGGCCATTTTTCCGCTGGAGGGATTTTGGCACCCCGACCTTCCGGCGCTAATTTTTGGGCGCGGCTATGCCCGTGGCCTATTTTTGGCACACGGAGACTGCCCCCAAAGTCTCGAGCCATTCCGAGTCCGGCGGACGAACTTCGCCCACGCCCCCCACCAAGGCTATATAGCCCACCCGATTTTTGGCCATTTTCCCGCTGGGGGGTTTTGGCACCCCGAACTTCGGGCGCTAATTTTTGGGCGCGGCTGTGGTTGTGGCCTATTTTTAGCACACGGAGGCCGTCCACAAAGTCTCGGTCCATTCCGAGACCGGCGGACGAACTTCGCCCACGCCCCCCACCAAGGATATAGCCCACCCGATTTTTGGCCATTTTTCCGCTGGGGGGTTTTGGCACCCCGACCTTCGGGCGCTAATTTTTGGGCGCGGCTATGTCTGTTTCCTATTTTTGGCACATGGAGGCCGCCCTTTAAGTCTCGAGCCATTCCAAGTCCGGCGGACGAACTTCGCCCACGCCCCCCACCAAGGCTATATAGCCCACCCGATTTTTGGCCATTTTTCCGCTGGGGGGTTTTGGCACCCCGAACTTCGGGCGCTAATTTTTGGGCGCGGCTGTGCTCGTGGCCTATTTTTGGCACACGGAGGCCACCCGCAAAGTCTGGTGCCATTCGAGTCCGGCGGACGAACTTCGCCCACGGCCCCCACCTAGGCTATAGCCCACCCATTTTTTGGCCATTTGGGGGGTTTTGGCACCCCGACCTTCGGGCGCTAATTTTTGGACGCGGCTGTGTCCGTGGCCTATTTTTGGCACATGGAGGCCGCCCGCAAAGTGTCGGGCCATTCCGAGTCCGGCGGACGAACATCGCCCACGCCCCCCACCAAGGCTATAGCCCACCCGTTTTTTGGCCATTTGAGGGGTTTTGGCTCCCCGACCTTCGGGCGCTAATTTTTGGGTGCGGCTGTGTCCGTGGTCTATTTTTGGAACACGGAGGCCGCCCGCAAAGTCCCGGGCCATTCCGAGTCCAGCGGACGAACTTCGCCCACGCCCCCCACCAAAGTTATAACCAACCCGATTTTTGGCCATTTTTCCGCTGGGGGGTTTTGGCAACCCGACCTTCGGGCACTAATTTTTGGGCGCGGCTGTGCCCGTGGCCTATTTTTGGCACACAGAGGCGGCCCGTAAGGTCTCAGGTCATTCCGAGTCCGGCAGTCGAACTTCGCCCACGCCCCCCACCAAGGCTATAGCCCACCCAATTTTTACCCTTTTTTCCGCTGGGGGGTTTTTGCACCCCGACCTTCGGACGCTAATTTTTGGGCGCGGCTGTGCCCGTGGCCTATTTTTGGCACACGGAGGCCGCCCGCAAAGTCTCGGGCCATTCCGAGTCCGGCGGACGAACTTCGCCCACGCCCCCCACCAAGGCTATAGCCCACCCGTTTTTTGGCCATTTGGGGGGTTTTGGCACCCCGACCTTCGGGCGCTAATTTTTGGGTGCGGCTGTGTCCGTGGCCTATTTTTGGCACACGGAGGCCGCCCGCAAAGTCTCGGGCCATTCCGAGTCCGGCGGACGAACTTCGCCCACGCCCCCCGCAAAGGCCATAGCCCACCCGTTTTTTTGCCATTTGGGGGGTTTTGGCACCCCGACCTTCGGGCGATAATTTTTGGACGCGGCGGTGCCCGTGTCCTATTTTTGGCACACGGAGGCCGCCCACAAAGTCTCGGGCGATTCCGAGTCCGGCGGACGAACTTCGCCCACGCCCCCCACCAAGGATATAGCCCACCCGATTTTTGGCCATTTTTCCGCTGGGGGGTTTTGGCACCCCGACCTTCGGGCGCTAATTTTTGGGCGCGGCTATGTCCGTTTCCTATTTTTGGCACATGGAGACCGCCCCCAAAGTCTCGAGCCATTCCGAGTCCGGCGGACGAACTTCGCCCACGCCCCCCACCAACGCTATAGCCCACCCGTTTTTTGGCCATTTGGGGGGTTTTGGTACCCCGACCTTCGGGTGCTAATTTTTGGGCGCGGCTGTGCCCGTGGTCTATTTTTGGCAAACGGAGGCTGTCCGCAAAGTCTCGGGGCATTCCGGGTCCGGCAGACGAACTTCGCCCACGCCCCCCACCAAGGCTATAGCCCACCCGTTTTTTGGCCATTAGGGGGGTTTTGGCACCCCGACCTTCGGTTACAAATATTTGGGCGTGGCTGTGCCCATGGCCTATTTTTGGCACACGGAGGCCGCCCGCAAAGTCTCGTGCCTTTCCTAGTCCGGCGGACGAACTTCACCCACACCCCCCACCAAGGCTATAGCCCACCCGTTTTTTGGCCATTTGGGGGGTTTTGGCACCCCGACCTTCGGGTGCTAATTTTTGGGCGCGGCTGTGCCCGTGGCCTATTTTTGGCAAATGGAGGCTGTCCGCAAAATCTCGGGGCATTCCGGGTCCGGCAGACGAATTTCGCCCACGCCCCCCACTAAGGCTTTAGCCCACCCGTTTTTTGCCCATTTGGGGGGTTTTGGCACCCCGACCTTCGGTTACAAATTTTTGGGCGTGGCTGTGCCCATGGCCTATTTTTGGGACACGGAGGCCGCCCGCAAATTCTCGGGCCATTCCCAGTCCGGCGGACGAACTTCACCCATGCCCCCCACCAAGGCTATAGCCCACCCGTTTTTTGGGCATTTGGAGGGTTTTGGCACCCCAACCTTCGGGTCCTAATTTTTGGGCGCGGCTGTGCCCTTGGCCTATTTTTGGCACACGGAGGCCGCTCGCAAAGTCTCGGACCATTCCGAGTCCGGCGGTCGAACTTCGCCCACGCCCCCCACCAAAGCTATAGCCCACCCGTTTTTTGGCCATTTGGGGGGTTTTGGCACCCCGACCTTCGGGTGCTAATTTTTGGGCGCGGCTGTGCCCGTGGACTATTTTTGGCAAATGGAGGCTGTCCGCAAAGTCTCGGGGCATTCCGGGTCCGGCAGACGAACTTCGCCCACGCCCCCCACCAAGGCTATAGCCCACCCGTTTTTTGGCCATTTGGGGGGTTTTGGTACCCTGACCTTCGGTTGCAAATTTTTGGGCGTGGCTGTGCCCATGCCCTATTTTTGGCACACGGAGGCCGCCTGCAAAGTCTCGTGCCATTCCTAGTCCGGCGGACGAACTTCACCCACGCCCCCCACCAAGGCTATAGCCCACCCGTTTTTTGGCCATTTGGGGGGTTTTGGCACCCCGACCTTCGGGTGCTAATTTTTGGGCGCGGCTGTGCCCGTGGCCTATTTTTGGCAAACGGAGGCTGTCCGCAAAGTCTCAGGGCATTCCGGGTCCGGCAGACGAACTTCGCCCACGCCCCCCACCAAGGCTTTAGCCCACCCGTTTTTTGGCCATTTGGGGGGTTTTTTCACCCCGAACTTCGGGTGCTAATTTTTGGGCGCGGTTGTTCCCGTGTCCTATTTTTGGCACACGGAGGCCACCCGCAAAGTCTCGGGCCATTCCGAGTACGGCGGACGAACTTCGCCCACGCCCCCCACCAAGGCTATAGCCCACCAGTTTTTTGGCCATTTGGAGGGTTTTGGCACCCCAACCTTCGGGTCCTAATTTTTGGGCGCGGCTGTGCCCTTGGCCTATTTTGGTCACATGGAGGCCGCCCGCAAATTCTCGTTCTATTCCAAGTCCGGCGGACGAACTTCGCCCACGCCCCCCACCAAGGCTATAGCCCACCCGTTTTTTGACCACTTGGGGGGTTTTGGCACCCCGAACTTTGGGTGCTAATTTTTGGGCGCGGCTGTGCCCGTGGCCTATTTTTGGCAAATGGAGGCTGTCCGCAAAGTCTCGGGGCATTCCGGGTCCGGCAGACGAACTTCGCCCATGCCCCCCACCAAGGCTATAGCCCACCCGTTTTTTGGCCATTTGGGGAGTTTTGGCACCCCGACCTTCGGGTGCTAATTTTTGGGCGCGGCTGTGCCCGTGGCCTATTTTTGGCAAACGGAGGCTGTCCGCAAAATCTAGGGGCATTCCGGGTCCGGCAGACGAACTTCGCCCACGCCCCCCACTAAGGCTTTAGCCCACCCGTTTTTTGCCCATTTGGGGGGTTTTGGCACCCCGACCTTCGGTTGCAAATTTTTGGGCGTGGCTGTGCCCATGGCCTATTTTTGGGACACGGAGGCCGCCCGCAATGTCTCGGGCCATTCCCAGTCCGGCGGACGAACTTCACCCATGCCCCCCACCAAGGCTATAGCCCACCCGTTTTTTGGCCATTTGGAGGGTTTTGGTACCCCAACCTTCGGGTCCTAATTTTTGGGTGCGGCTGTGCCCTTGGCCTATTTTTGGCACACGGAGGCCGCCCGCAAAGTCTCGGACCATTCCCAGTCCTGCGGTCGAAATCCGCCCCAGCCCCCCACCAAGGCTATAGCCCACCCGTTTTTTGGCCATTTGGGGGGTTTTGGCACCCCGACCTTCGGGTGCTAATTTTTGGGCGTGGCTGTGCCCGTCGACTATTTTTGGCAAACGGAGGCTGTCCGCAAAGTCTCGGGGCATTCCGGGTCCGGCAGACGAACTTCGCCCACGCCACCCACCAAGGCTATAGCCCACCCGTTTTTTGGCCATTTGGGGGGTTTTGGCACCCCGACCTTCGGTTGCAAATTATTGGGCATGGCTGTGCCCATGGCCTATTTTTGGCACACGGAGGCCGCCCGCAAAGTCTCGTGCCATTCCTAGTCCGGCGGACGAACTTCACCCACGCCCCCCACCAAGGCTATAGCCCACCAGTTTTTTGGCCATTTGGGGGGTTTTGGCACCCCGACCTTCGGGTGCTAATTTTTGGGCGCGGCTGTGCCCGTGGCCTATTTTTGGCAAACGGAGGCTGTCCGCAAAGTCTCGGGGCATTCCTTGTCCGGCAGACGAACTTCGCCCACGCCCCCCACCAAGGCTTTAGCCCACCCGTTTTTTGGCCATTTGGGGGGTTTTTGCACCCCGAACTTCGGGTGCTAATTTTTGGGCGCGGTTGTTCCCGTGTCCTATTTTTGGCACACGGAGGCCACCCGCAAAGTCTCGGGCCATTCCGAGTACGGCGGACGAACTTCGCCCACGCCCCCCACCAAGGCTATAGCCCACCCGTTTTTTGGCCATTTGGAGGGTTTTGGCACCCCAACCTTCGGGTCCTAATTTTTGGGCGCGGCTGTGCCCTTGGCCTATTTTTGGCACACGGAGGCCGCCCGCAAAGTCTCGTTCCATTCCAAGTCCGGCGGACGAACTTCGCCCACGCCCCCCACCAAGGCTATAGCCCACCCGTTTTTTGGCCACTTGGGGGGTTTTGGCACCCCGAACTTCGGGTGCTAATTTTTGGGCGCGGTTGTGCCCGTAGCCTATTTTTGGCACACGGAGGCCGCCCGCAAAGTCTCGGACCATTCCGAGTCCGGCAGACGAACTTCGCCCACGCCCCCCAACAAGGCTATAGCCCACCCGTTTTTTGGCCATTTGGGGGGTTTTTGCACCCCGAACTTCGGGTGCTAATTTTTTGGCGCTGTTGTGCCCGTGGCTTATTTTTGGCACACGGAGGCCGCCCGCAAAGTCTCGGGCCATTCCGAGTCCGGCGGACGAACTTCGCCCACGCCCCCCACGAAGGCTATAGCCCACCCGTTTTTTGGCCATTTGGGGGGTTTTTGCACCCCGACCTTCGGGTGCTAATTTTTTGGCGTTGTGCCTATTTTCGGCACACGGAGGCCGCCCGCAATGTCTCGGGCCATTCCGAGTCCGGCGGACGAACTTCGCCCTCGCCCCCCCCGACGGCTATACCCCACCCGTTTTTTGGCCATTTGGAGGGTTTTGGCACCCGAACCTTCGCGTCCTACTTTTGTGGCGCGTCTGTGCCCGTGGCCAATTTTCGGCACACGGAGACCGCCCGCAAAGTCTCGTTCCATTCCAAGTCCGCGGACGAACTCGCCACGCCCACCAAGGATATAGCCCACCTGCTTTTTGGCCATTTGAGGGTTTTGGCACCCGAACCTTCGGGTCCTAATTTTGGCTGCTGTGCCTGTGGCCAATTTTTGGCACACGGAGACCGCCCGCAAAGTCTCGGGCCATTCCGAGTCCGCGGACGAATCTCGCCACGCCCACCAAGGCTATAGCCCACCCGTTTTTGGCCATTTCGGGATTTGGCACCCGAACTTGCTAATTTTTGGGCGTGTGCCCATGGCCTATTTTTGGCACACGGAGGCTGCCCGCAAAGTCTCGGGCCATTCCAGTCCGGGACGAACCCCCCACGCCCACCAGGCTATAGCCCACACGTTTTTTGGCCATTTGGGGGGTTTTGGCACCCCGAACTTCGGGTGCTAATTTTTGGGCGCGGTTGTGCCCGTAGCCTATTTTTGGCACACGGAGGCCGCCCGCTAAGTCTCGGACCATTCCGAGTCCGGCAGACGAACTTCGCCCACGCCCCCCAACAAGGCTATGGCCCACCCGTTTTTTGGCCATTTGGAGGGTTTTGGCACCCGGACCTTTGGGTCCCAATTATTGGGCTCGGCTGTGCCCGCGGCCTATTTTTGGCACACGGAGGCCGCCCGCAAAGTTTCGTTCCATTCCGAGTCCGGCGGACGAACTTCGCCCACGCCCCCCACCAAGGCTATGGCCCACCCGATTTTTGGCCATTTGGGGGGTTTTTGCACCCCGACCTTCGGGTGCTAATTTTTGGGCGCGGCTGTGGCCGTGGCCTATTATTGGCATACGGAGGCCGCCCGCAAAGTCTCGGGCCATTCCGAGTCCGGCGGACGAACTTCGCCCACGCCCCCCACCAAGGCTATAGCCCACCCGTTTTTTGGCCATTTGGGGGGTTTTGGCACCCCAACGTTCGGGTCCTAATTTTTGGGCACGGCTGTGACCTTGGCCTATTTTTGGCACACGGAGGCCGCCCGCAAAGTCTCGGGCCATTCCCAGTCCGGCGGACGAATTTCACCCATGCCCCCCACCAAGGCTATAGCCCACCCGTTTTTTGGCCATTTGGAGGGTTTTGGCACCCCAACCTTCGGGTCCTAATTTTTGGGCGCGGCTGTGTCCTTGGCCTATTTTTGGCACACGGAGGCCGCCCGCAAGGTCTCGGACCATTCCGAGTCCGGCGGACGAACTTCGCCCACGCCGTCCACCAAGGCTATAGCCCACCCGTTTTTTGGCCATTTGGGGGGTTTTGCCACCCCGACCTTCGGGTGCTAATTTTTGGGCGCGGCTGTGCCCGTGGACTATTTTTGTCAAACGGAGGCTGTCCGCCAAGTCTCGGGGCATTCCGGGTCCGGCAGACGAACTTCGCCCACGCCCGCCACCAAGGCTATAGCCCACCCGATTTTTGGCCATTTTTCCGCTGGGGGGTTTTGGCACCCCGACCTTTGGGTGCTAATTTTTGGGCGTGGCTGCGCCCGTGGCCTATTTTTAGTACACGGAGGCCGCCCGCAAAGTCTCGGGCCATTCCGAGTCCGGCGGACGAACTTCGCCCACGCCCGCCACCAAGGCTATAGCCCACCCGATTTTTGGCCATTTTTCCGCTGGGGGGTTTTGGCACCCCGACCTACGGGTGTTGCTGTGCCCGTGGCCTATTTTTGGTACACGGAGGCCGCCCACAAAGTCTCGGGCCATTCCGAGTCCGGCGGACGAACTTCGCCCACGCCCCCCACCAAGGCTAAAGCCCACCCGATTTTTGCCCATTTTTCCGCTGGGGGGTTTTGGCACCCCGACATTCGGGTGCTAATTTTTGGGCGCGGCTGTCCCCGTGGCCTGTTTTTGGCACATGGAGGCCACCCCCAAAGTCTCGGGCCATTCCGAGTCCGGCGGACGAACTTCGCCCACGCCCCCCACCAAGCCTATAGCCCACCCGATTTTTGGCCATTTTTCCGCTGGGCGGTTTTGGTACCTCGACCTTCGGGTGCTAATTTTTGGGTGCGGCTGTGCCCGTGGCCTATTTTTGGCACATGGAGGCCGCCCGCAAGGTCTCGTGCCATTCCTAGTCCGGCGGACGAACTTCGCCCACGCCCCCCACCAGGGCTATAGCCCACCCGATTTTTGGCCATTTTTCCGCATGGGGGTTTTGGCACCCTGACCTTCGGGCGGTAATTTGTGGGCGCGGCTATGCCCGTGGCCTATTTTTGGCACACGGAGACCGCCCCCAAAGTCTCGGGCCATTCCGAGTCCGGCGGACGAACTTCGCCCACGCCCCCCACCAAGCCTATAGCCCACCCGATTTTTGGCCATTTTTCCGCTGGGCGGTTTTGGTACCTCGACCTTCGGGTGCTAATTTTTGGGCGCGGCTGTGCCCGTGGCCTATTTTTGGCACATGGAGGCCGCCCGCAAAGTCTCGTGCCATTCCGAGTCCGGCGGACGAACTTCGCCCACGCCCCCCACCAAGGCTATAGCCGACCCGTTTTTTGGCCATTTGGGGGGTTTTGGCACCCCGACCTTCGGGTGGTAATTTATGGGCGCGGCAGTGCCCGTCGCCTATTTTTGGCAAATGGAGGCCGCCCGCAAAGTCTCGGGGCTTTCCGAGTCCGGCGGACGAACTTCGCCCACGCCGCCCACCAAGCCTATAGCCCACCCGATTTTTGGCCATTTTTCCGCTGGGCGGTTTTGGTACCTCGACCTTCGGGTGCTAATTTTTGGGCGCGGCTGTGCCCGTGGCCTATTTTTGGCACATGGAGGCCGCCCGCAAAGTCTCGTGCCATTCCGAGTCCGGCGGACGAACTTCGCCCACGCCCCCCACCAAGGCTATAGCCGACCCGTTTTTTGGCCATTTGGGGGGTTTTGGCACCCCGACCTTCGGGTGGTAATTTATGGGCGCGGCAGTGCCCGTCGCCTATTTTTGGCAAATGGAGGCCGCCCGCAAAGTCTCGGGGCTTTCCGAGTCCGGCGGACGAACGTCGCCCACGCCCCACACCAAGGCTATAGCCCACCCGATTTTTGGCCATTTTTCACCTGGGGGGTTTTGGCACCCCGACCTTCGGGCGCTAATTTTTGGGCGCGGCTGTGCCCGTGGCCTATTTTAGCTACACGGAGGCCGCCCACAAAGTCTCGTGCCATTCCTAGTCCGGCGGACGAACTTCGCCCACGCCCCCCACCAAGGCTATAGCCCACCCGATTTTTGGCCATTTTTCCGCTGGGGGGTTTTGGCACCCCGACCTTCGGGCGCTAATATTTGAGCGCGCCTATGCCCGTGGCCTATTTTTGGCACACGGAGGCCGCCGCCAAAGTCTCGGGCCAGGCCGAGTCCGGCGGAGGAACTTCGCCCACGCCCCCCACCAAGGCTATAGCCCACCCGATTTTTGGCCATTTTTCCGCAGGGGGGTTTTGGCACCCCGACCTTCGGGCTCTAATTTTTGGGCGCGGCTTAGCCCGTGGCCTATTTTTGGCACACAGAGGCCGCCCCCAAATTCTTGGGCCAATCCGAGTCCGGCGGACGAACTTCGCCCACGCCCCCCACCAAGGCTATAGCCCACCCGATTTTTGGCCATTTTTCCGCTGAGGGGTTTTGGCACCCCAACCTTCGGGCACTAATTTTTGGGCGCGGCTATGCCCGTGGCCTATTTTTGGCACACGGAGGCCGCCCCAAATTCTTGGGCCAATCCGAGTCCAGCGGACGAACTTCGCCCACGCCCCCCACTAAGGCTATAGCCCACCCGATTTTTGGCCATTTTTCCGCTGGGGGGTGTCGGCACCCCGACTTTCGGGCGCTAATTTTTGGGCGTTGCTGTGCCCGCGGCCTATTTTTGGCACACGGAGGCCACCCGCAAAGTATCGGGCCATTCCGAGTCCGGCGGACGAACTTCGCCCACGCCCCCCACCAAGGCTATAGCCCACCCGATTTTTGGCCATTTTTCCGCTGGGGGGTTTTGGCACCCCGACCTTCGGGTGCTAATTTTATTGGTGTGGCTGTGCCCGTGGCCTATTTTTGGCACATGGAGGCCGCCCATAAAGTCTCGGGCCATTCCGAGTCCGGCGGACGAACTTCGCCCACGCCCCCCACCAAGGCTATAGCCCACCCGATTTTTGGCCATTTTTCCGCTGGGGGGTTTTGGCACCCCGACCTTCGGGCGCTAATATTTGAGCGCGCCTATGCCCGTGGCCTATTTTTGGCACACGGAGGCCGCCGCCAAAGTCTCGGGCCATGCCGAGTCCGGCGGAGGAACTTCGCCCACGCCCCCCACCAAGGCTATAGCCCACCCGATTTTTGGCCATTTTTCCGCAGGGGGGTTTTGGCACCCCGACCTTCGGGCTCTAATTTTTGGGCGCGGCTTAGCCCGTGGCCTATTTTTTTCACACAGAGGCCGCCCCCAAATTCTTGGGCCAATCCGAGTCCGGCGGACGAACTTCGCCCACGCCCCCCACCAAACCTATAGCCCACCCAATTTTTGGCCATTTTTCCGCTGAGGGGTTTTGTCACCCCAACCTTCGGGCACTAATTTTTGGTCGCGGCTATGCCCGTGGCCTATTTTTGGCACACGGAGGACGCCCCCAAAGTCTTGGGCCAATCCGAGTCCGGCGGACGAACTTCGCCTACGCCCCCCACTAAGGCTATATCCCACCCGATTTTTGGCCATTTTTCCGCTGGGGGGGGTCGGCACCCCGACTTTCGGGCGCTAATTTTTGGGCGTTGCTGGGCCCGCGGCCTATTTTTGGCACACGGAGGCCACCCGCAAAGTATCGGTCCATTCCGAGTCCGGCGGACAAACTTCGCCCACGCCCCCCACCAAGGCTATAATCCACCCGATTTTTGGCCATTGTTCCGCTGGGGGGTTTTGGCACCCCGACCTTCGGGTGCTAATTTTTTAGCGCGGCTATGTCCGTTTCCTATTTTTGGCACATGGAGGCCGCCCCCAAAGTCTTGAGCCATTCCGAGTCCGGCGGACGAACCGCCACGCCCACCAAGGCTATATACCCCACCCGATTTTTGTCCATTGTTCCGCTGGGGGGTTTTGGCACCCCGACCTTCGGGCGCTAATTTTTGGGCGCGGCGGTGCTCGTGGCATATTTTTTGCTCACGGAGGCCGCCCACAAAGTCTCAGGCCATTCCGAGTCCGGGACGACCGCCAACGCCCTACCAAGGATATAGCCCACCCGATTTTGGCCATTTTTCCGCTGGGGTTTTGGCACCCGACCTTCGGTGCTAATTTTTGGGCGCGCTATGTCCGTTTCTATTTTTGGCACACGGAGGCCCCGCAAAGTCTCGGGGCATTCCGGGTCCGGCAGATTTAATCTCGCCGCCACGCCCCACCAAGGCTATAGCTTTGCTTTTGGCTATTTGGGGGTTTTGGCACCCGAACTTCGGTGCTAATTTTTGCGCGGCTGTGCCCGTGGCCTATTTTTGGCACACGGAGGCCGTCAGAGTCTCGGGCATTTGGGTGCGGCAGACTTCGCCACGCCCCCAAGGCTATAGCCCACCTGTTTTTTGGCTATTTGGGGGGTTTTGGCACCCCGACCTTCGGGTGCAAATTTTTGGGTACGACTGTGCCCGTGCCCAATTTTTGGCACACGGAGGCCGCCCGCAAAGTCTCGCGCCATTCCTAGTCCGGCGGACGAACTTCACCCACGCCCCCCACCAAGGCTATAGCCCACCCGATTTTTGGCCATTTTTCCGCTGGGGGGTTTTGGCACCCCGCCCTTCGGGCGCTAATTTTTGGGTGCGGCTGGGACCGTGGCCTATTTTTGGCACACGGAGGCCGCCCCCAAAGTTTCGGGCCATTCCGAGTCCGGCGGACGAACTTCGCCAACGCCCCCCACCAAGGCTATAGCCCACCCGATTTTTGGCCATTTTTCCGCTGGTGGGTTTTGGCACCCCGACCTTCGGGCGCTAATTTTTCGGCGAGGCTATGCCCGTGGCCGATTTTTTGTACACGGAGGCCGCCCCCAAAGTTTCGGGCCATTCCGAGTCCGGCGGACGAACTTCGCCCACGCCCCCCACCAAGGCTATAGCCCACCCGTTTTTTGGCCATTTGGCGGGTTTTGGCACCCCGACCTTCGGGTACTAATTTTTTAGTGCGGCTGTGCCCGTGGCCTATTTTTGGCACACGGAGGATGCCCGCAAAGTATCGCTCCATTCCTAGTCCGGCGGACGAACTTCGCCCACGCCCCCCACCAAGGCTATAGCCCACCCGTTTTTTGGCCATTTGGCGGGTTTTGGCACCCCGACCTTCGGGTGCTAATTTTTTAGCGCGGCTGTGCCCGTGGCCTATTTTTGGCACACGGAGGACGCCCGCAAAGTCTCGTTCCATTCCTAGTCCGGCGGACGAACTTCACCCACGCCCCCCACCAAGGCTATAGCCCACCCGATTTTTGGCCATTTTTCCGCTGGGGGGTTTTGGCACCCGGACCTTCGGGCGCTAATTTTTGGGCGCGGCTGCGCCCGTGGCCTATTTTTGGCACACGGAGGCCGTCCTCAAAGTCTCGGGGCATTCCGGGTCCGGCAGACGAACTTCGCCCACGCCCCCCACCAAGGCTATAGCCCACCCGTTTTTTGGCCATTTGGCGGGTTTTGGCACCCCGACCTTCGGGGGCTAATTTTTTAGCGCGGCTGTGCCCGTGGCCTATTTTTGGCACACGGAGGACGCCCGCAAAGTCTCGTTCCATTCCTAGTCCGGCGGACGAACTTCACCCACGCCCCCCACCAAGGCTATAGCCCACCCGATTTTTGGCCATTTGGCGGGTTTTGGCACCCCGACCTTCGGGTGCTAATTTTTTAGTGCGGCTGTGCCCGTGGCCTATTTTTGGCACACGGAGGATGCCCGCAAAGTCTCGTTCCATTCCTAGTCCGGCGGACGAACTTCACCCACGCCCCCCACCAAGGCTATAGCCCACCCGATTTTTGGCCATTTTTCCGCTGGGGGGTTTTGGCACCCGGAACTTCGGCGCTAATTTTGGCGCGGCTGCGCCGTGGCTAT
Source organism: Citrus mangshanensis (assembly GCA_030449895.1). Classification (NCBI taxonomy): domain Eukaryota; kingdom Viridiplantae; phylum Streptophyta; class Magnoliopsida; order Sapindales; family Rutaceae; genus Citrus; species Citrus mangshanensis. Next base: position 33,959 of record JASUUJ010000243.1, read on the forward strand.
TTTTGGCACACGGAGGCCGTCCTCAATGTCTCGGGGCTCTCCGGGTACGTCAGACGAACATCGCCCACGCCCCCCACCAAGGCTATAGCCCACCTGTTTTTTGGCCATTTGGGGGGTTTTGGTACCTCGACCTTCGGCTGCAAATTTTTGGGTGCGACTGTGCTCGTGCCCAATTTTTGGCACATGGAGGCCGCCCGCAAAGCCCCGGCCCATTCCGAGTCCGGCGGACGAACTTCGCCCACGCCCCCCACCAAGGCTATAGCCCACCTGTTTTTTGGCTATTTGGGGGGTTTTGGCACCCCGAACTTCGGGTGCTAATTTTTGGGCGCGGCTGTGCCCGTGGCCTATTTTTGGCACACGGAGGCCGTCCGCAGAGTCTCGGGGCATTTCGGGTGCGGCAGACGAACTTCGCCCACGCCCCCCACCAAGGCTATAGCCCACCTGTTTTTTGGCTATTTGGGGGGTTTTGGCACCCCGACCTTCGGGTGCAAATTTTTGGGTGCGACTGTGCCCGTGCCCAATTTTTGGCACACGGAGGCCGCCCGCAAAGTCTCTGGCCATTCCGAGTCCGGCGGACGAACTTCGCCCAAGCCCCCCACCAAGGCTACAGCCCACCCGTTTTTTGGCCATTTGGGGGGTTTTGGCACCCCGAACTTCGGGTGCTAATTTTTGGGCGCGGTTGTGCCCGTGGCCTATTTTTGGCACACGGAGGCCGCCCGCAAAGTCTCTCGCCATTCCGAGTCCGGCGGACGAACTTCACCCACGCCCCCCACCAAGGCTATAGCCCACCCGATTTTTGGCCATTTTTCCGCTGGGGGGTTTTGGCACCCGGACCTTCGGGCGCTAATTTTTGGGCGCGGCTGCGCCCGTGGCCTATTTTTGGCACACGGAGGCCGTCCTCAAAGTCTCGGGGCATTCCGGGTCCGGCAGACGAACTTCGCCCACGCCCCCCACCAAGGCTATAGCCCACCCGTTTTTTGGCCATTTGGCGGGTTTTGGCACCCCGACCTTCGGGGGCTAATTTTTTAGCGCGGCTGTGCCCGTGGCCTATTTTTGGCACACGGAGGACGCCCGCAAAGTCTCGTTCCATTCCTAGTCCGGCGGACGAACTTCACCCACGCCCCCCACCAAGGCTATAGCCCACCCGATTTTTGGCCATTTGGCGGGTTTTGGCACCCCGACCTTCGGGTGCTAATTTTTTAGCGCGGCTGTGCCCGTGGCCTATTTTTGGCACACGGAGGATGCCCGCAAAGTCTCGTTCCATTCCTAGTCCGGCGGACGAACTTCACCCACGCCCCCCACCAAGGCTATAGCCCACCCGATTTTTGGCCATTTTTCCGCTGGGGGGTTTTGGCACCCGGACCTTCGGGCGCTAATTTTTGGGCGCGGCTGCGCCCGTGGCCTATTTTTGGCACACGGAGGCCGTCCTCAAAGTCTCGGGGCACTCCGGGTCCGGCAGACGAACATCGCCCACGCCCCCCACCAAGGCTATAGCCCACCTGTTTTTTGGCCATTTGGGGGGTTTTGGTACCTCGACCTTCGGCTGCAAATTTTTGGGTGCGACTGTGCTCGTGCCCAATTTTTGGCACACGGAGGCCGCCTGCAAAGCCCCGGGCCATTCCGAGTCCGGCGGACGAACTTCGCCCACGCCCCCCACCAAGGCTATAGCCCAACCGTTTTTTGGCCATTTGTGGGGTTTTGGCACCCCGACCTTCGGGAGCTAATTTTTGGGCGCGGCTGCGCCCGTGGCCTATTTTTGGCACACGGAGGCCGCCCGCAGTCTCGGGGCATTCCGGGTCCGCAGACGCTCACGCCCACCAAGGCTATAGCCCACATTTTTGGCTATTTGGGGTTTTGGCACCCGACCTTGGGGTGCAAATTTTGGGTGCGACTGTGCCTGCCCAATTTTGGCACACGCAGGCCCCCCGCAAAGTCTCTGGCCATTCCGAGTCCGGCGGACGAACTTCGCCGCCCCCCACCAAGGCTACAGCCCACCCGTTTTTTGGCCATTTGGGGTTTTGGCACCCCGAACTTCGGGTGCTAATTTTTAAGGCTTGTGGCTATATTTGGCACACGGAGGCCGCCCGCAAAGTCTCTCGCCATTCCGAGTCCGGCGGATGAACTTCGCCCACGCCCCCCACCAAGGCTATAGTCCACCCGTTTTTTGGCCATTTGGAGGGTTTTGGCACCCCGACCTTCGGGTCCTAATTTTTGGGCGCGGCTGTGCCCGCGGCCTATTTTTGGCACACGTAGGCCGCCCGCAAAGTTTCGTTCCATTCCGAGTCCGGCGGACGAACTTCGCCCACGCTCCCCACCAAGGCTATAGCCCACCCGATTTTTGGCCATTTTTCCTCTGGGGGGTTTTGGCACCCCGACCTTCGGACGCTAATTTATGGGCGCGGCTGTGCCCGTGCCCTATTTTTGGCACACGGAGGCCGCCCGCAAAGTCTCGGGCCATTCCGATTCCGGCGGACGAACTTCGCCCACGCCCCCCACCAAGGCTATAGCCCACCCGTTTTTTGGCCATTTGGCGGGTTTTGGCACCCCGACCTTCGGGTGCTAATTTTTGGGCACGGCTGTGCCCGTGGCCTATTTTTGGCACACGGAGGCCGCCCGCAAAGTCTCGGACCATTCCGAGTCCGGCGGACGAACTTCGCCAACGCCCCCCACCAAGGCTATAGCCCACCCGATTTTTGGCCATTTTTCCGCTGGTGGGTTTTGGCACCCCGACCTTCGGGCGCTAATTTTTGGGCGAGGCTATGCCCGTGGCCGATTTTTTGCACACGGAGGCCGCCCCCAAAGTTTCGGGCCATTCCGAGTCCGGCGGACGAACTCGCCCACGCCCTACCAAGGCTATAGCCCACCTTTTTGGCCATTTGGCGGGTTTTGGCACCCGACCTTCGGGTACTAATTTTTAGCTGTGCCCGTGGCCTATTTTTAGCGCACGGAGGACGCCCGCAAAGTCTCGTTTCCATTCCTAGTCCGCGGACGAACTTCACCCACGCCCCCCACCAAGGCTATAGCCCACCCGATTTTTGGCCATTTTTCCGCTGGGGGGTTTTGGCACCCGGACCTTCGGGCGCTAATTTTTGGGCGCGGCTGCGCCCGTGGCCTATTTTTGGTACACGGAGGCCGTCCACAAAGTCTCGGGGCATTCCGGGTCCAGCAGACGAACTTCGCCCACGCCCCCCACCAAGGCTATAGCCCACCTGTTTTTTGGCGATTTGGGGGGTTTTGGCACCCCGACCTTCGGGTGCAAATTTTTGGGTGCGAATGTGCCCGTGCCCAATTTTTGGCACACGGAGGCCGCCCGCAAAGTCTCGGGCCATTCCGAGTCCGGCGGACGAACTTCGCCCACGCCCCCCACCAAGTCTATAGCCCAACCGTTTTTTGGCCATTTGTGGGGTTTTGGCACCCCGACCTTCGGGAGCTAATTTTTGGGCGCGGCTGTGCCCGTGGCCTATTTTTGGCACACGGAGGCCGTCCGCAAAGTCTCGGGGCATTCCGGGTCCGGCAGACGAACTTCGCTCACGCCCCCCACCAAGGCTATAGCCCACCTGTTTTTTGGCTATTTGGGGGGTTTTGGCACCCCGACCTTGGGGTGCAAATTTTTGGGTGCGACTGTGCCCGTGCCCAATTTTTGGCACACGGAGGCCGCCCGCAAAGTCTCTGGCCATTCCGAGTCCGGCGGACGAACTTCGCCCACGCCCCCCACCAAGGCTACAGCCCACCCGTTTTTTGGCCATTTGGGGGGTTTTGGCACCCCGAACTTCGGGTGCTAATTTTTGGGCGCGGTTGTGGCCGTGGCCTATTTTTGGCACACGGAGGCCGCCCGCAAAGTCTCTCGCCATTCCGAGTCCGGCGGATGAACTTCGCCCACGCCCCCCACCAAGGCTATAGTCCACCCGTTTTTTGGCCATTTGGAGGGTTTTGGCACCCCGACCTTCGGGTCCTAATTTTTGGGCGCGGCTGTGCCCGCGGCCTATTTTTGGCACACGTAGGCCGCCCGCAAAGTTTCGTTCCATTCCGAGTCCGGCGGACGAACTTCGCCCACGCTCCCCACCAAGGCTATAGCCCACCCGATTTTTGGCCATTTTTCCTCTGGGGGGTTTTGGCACCCCGACCTTCGGACGCTAATTTTTGGGCGCGGCTGTGCCCGTGCCTATTTTTGGCACACGGAGGCCGCCCGCAAAGTCTCGGGCCATTCCGAGTCCGGCGGACGAACTTCGCCCACGCCCCCCACCAAGGCTATAGCCCACCCGTTTTTTGGCCATTTGGGGGGTTTTGGCACCCCGACCTTCGGGTGCTAATTTTTGGGCACGGCTGTGCCCGTGGCCTATTTTTGGCACACGGAGGCCGCCCGCAAAGTCTCGGGCCATTCCGAGTCCGGCGGACGAACTTCGCCAACGCCCCCCACCAAGGCTATAGCCCACCCGATTTTTGGCCATTTTTCCGCTGGTGGGTTTTGGCACCCCGACCTTCGGGCGCTAATTTTTGGGCGAGGCTATGCCCGTGGCCGATTTTTTGCACACGGAGGCCGCCCCCAAAGTTTCGGGCCATTCCGAGTCCGGCGGACGAACTTCGCCCACGCCCCCCACCAAGGCTATAGCCCACCCGTTTTTTGGCCATTTGGCGGGTTTTGGCACCCCGACCTTCGGGTACTAATTTTTTAGCGCGGCTGTGCCCGTGGCCTATTTTTGGCGCACGGAGGACGCCCGCAAAGTCTCGTTCCATTCCTAGTCCGGCGGACGAACTTCACCCACGCCCCCCACCAAGGCTATAGCCCACCCGATTTTTGGCCATTTTTCCGCTGGGGGGTTTTGGCACCCGGACCTTCGGGCGCTAATTTTTGGGCGCGGCTGCGCCCGTGGCCTATTTTTGGTACACGGAGGCCGTCCACAAAGTCTCGGGGCATTCCGGGTCCAGCAGACGAACTTCGCCCACGCCCCCCACCAAGGCTATAGCCCACCTGTTTTTTGGCGATTTGGGGGGTTTTGGCACCCCGACCTTCGGGTGCAAATTTTTGGGTGCGAATGTGCCCGTGCCCAATTTTTGGCACACGGAGGCCGCCCGCAAAGTCTCGGGCCATTCCGAGTCCGGCGGACGAACTTCGCCCACGCCCCCCACCAAGGCTATAGCCCAACCGTTTTTTGGCCATTTGGGGGGTTTTGGCAACCCGACCTTCGGGTGCTAATTTTTGTGCGCGGCTGTGCCCGTGGCCTATTTTTGGCACACGGAGGCCGTCCGCAAAGTCTCGGGGCATTCGGTCCGCAGACGAACTTCGCCACGCCCCACCAAGGCTATAGCCCAACTGTTTTTTGGCTATTTGGGGGGTTTTGGCACCCCGACCTTCGGGTCCAAATTTTTGGGTGCGACTGTGCCCGTGCCCAATTTTTGGCACACGGAGGCCGCCCGCAAAGTCTCTGGCCATTCCGAGTCCGGCGGACGAACTTCGCCCACGCCCCCCACCAAGGCTACAGCCCACCCGTTTTTTGGCCATTTGGGGGGTTTCGCACCGGGTGCTTATTTTTGGGCGCGCTTGTGCCTGTGGCCAATTTTTGGCACACGGAGGCCGCCCGCAAAGTCTCTGGCCATTCCGAGTCCGGCGGATGAACTTCGCCCACGCCCCCCACCAAGGCTATAGTCCACCCGTTTTTTGGCCATTTGGAGGGTTTTGGCACCCCGACCTTCGGGTCCTACTTTTTGGTGCGGCTGTGCCTCATTTTTGGCACACGTAGGCCGCCCGCAGTTTCGTTCCATTCCGAGTCCGCGGACGATCTCGCCCACGCCTACCAAGGCTATAGCCCACCCGATTTTTGGCCATTTTTCCGCTGGGGTTTTGGCACCCCACCTTCGGACGCTAATTTTTGGGCGCGGCTGTGCCCGTGCCTCTATTTTTGACACACGGAGGCCGCCCGCAGTCTCGGGCCATTCCGAGTCCGGACGAACTCGCCACGCCCTACCAAGGCTATAGCCCCCCCGTTTTTTTGCCATTTGGCGGGTTTTGGCACCCCGACCTTTGGGTGCTAATTTTTGGGCACGGCTGTGCCCGTGGCTTATATTTGGCACACGGAGGCTGCCCGCAAAGTCTCGCGCCATTCCTAGTCCGGCGGACGAACTTCACCCACGCCCCCCACCAAGGCTATAGCCCTCCCGATTTTTGGCCATTTTTCCGCTGTGGGGTTTTGGCACCCCGACCTTCGGGCGCTAATTTTTGGGCGCGGCTGCGCCCGTGGCCTATTTTTGGCACAGGGAGGCCGCCCGCAAAGTCTCGGGCCATTCCGAGTCCGGCGGACGAACTTCACCCACGCCCCCCACCAAGGCTATAGCCCACCCGTTTTTTGGCCATTTGGGGGGTTTTGGGACCCCGACCATCGGGCGCTAATTTTTGGGTGCGGCTGTGCCTGTGGACTATTTTTGGCACACGGAGGCCGCCCGGAAAGTCTCGGGCCATTCCCAGTCCGGCGGACGAACTTCGCTCACGCCCCCCACCAAGGCTATAGCCCACCCGATTTTTGGCCATTTTTCCGCTATGGGGGGTTTTGGCACCCCGACCTTCGGACGCTAATTTTTGGGCGCGGCTGTGCCCGTGGCCTATTTTTGGCACACGGAGGCTGCCCGCAATGTCTCGGGCCATTCCGAGTCCGGCGGACGAACTTCGCCCACGCCCCCCACCAAGACTATAGCCCACCCGTTTTTTTGCCATTTGGCGGGTTTTGGCACCCCGACCTTCGGGTGCTAATTTTTTGGCACGGCTGTGCCCGTGGCCTATATTTGGCACACGGAGGCTGCCCGCAAAGTCTCGCCCCATTCCTAGTCCGGCGGACGAACATCACCCACGCCCCCAACCAAAGCTATAGCCCACCCGATTTTTGGCCATTTTTCCGCTGGTGGGTTTTGGCACCTAACTTTGGGTGCTAATTTTTGGCGCGCTGTGTCCATGGCCTATTTTTGGCACAGGGAGGCCGCCCGCAAAGTCTCGGCCATTCCGGGTCCGGCAGACGAATCTCGCCCACGCCCCCACCAAGGCTATAGCCCACCTGCTTTTTTTTCCATTTGGGGTTTTGCACCCCGATCTTCGGTGCTAATTTTTAAGCTGCTGTGCCTGCGTGGCCGATTTTTGGCACACGGAGGCCGCCGCAATGTCTCGGGCCATTCCGAGTCCGCGGATTTTAATCTCGCCACGCACCCCACCAAGGCTATAGCCCACCCGCTTTTGGCCATTTGGGGTTTTGGCACCCCAGGGCGCTAATTTTTGGCGCTGTGCCCGTGGCCTCATTTTTGGCACACGGAGGCCGCCCGCAGAGTCTCGGACTATTCCGAGTCCGGCGGACGAATCTCGCCACGCCCCACCAAGGCTATAGCCCACCCGTTTTTTGGCCATTTGGAGGGTTTTGGCACCCCGACCTTTGGGTCCTAATTTATGGGCGCGGCTGTGCCCGCGGCCTATTTTTAGCACACGGAGGCCGCCCACAAAGTTTCGTTCCATTCCGAGTCCGGCGGACGAATCTCGCCACGCCCTACTCAAGGCTATGGCCCACCCGATTTTTGGCCATTTTTCCGCTGGGGGGTTTTGGCAACCCGACCTTCGGGTGCTACTTTTTGGGTGCGGCTGTGGCCATGGCCTATTATTGGCACACGGAGGCCGCCCGCAAAGTCTCGGGCCATTCCGAGTCCGGCGGACGAATCTCGCCACGCCTACCAAGGCAGTAGCCACCCGCTTTTTGCCATTTGAGGGTTTTGGCACCCCGACCTTTGGGTCCTAATTTTTGGGCGCGGCTGTGCCCGCGTCTATTTTTAGCACATGGAGGCCGCCCGCAAAGTTTCGCTCCATTCCGAGTCCGCGGACGACGCCACGCCTACCAAGGCTGGCCCCACCCGATGGCTTTTTCCGATGGGGTGTTTTGGCAACCTGAACTGGTGCTAATTTTTGGGCTGTGGCTGGGCCTATTATTGGCACACGGAGGCCGCCCGCAGTCTCGGGCCATTCCGAGTCCGCGGACGAATCTCGCCACGCACCCTACCAAGGCTATAGCCCACCCGCTTTTGGCCATTTGGGGGATTTGGCACCCCGACCTTCGGGCGCTAATTTTGGGCGCGGCTGTGCCTGGGCCTCATTTTTGGTGCACGGAGGCGGCCCGCAGTCTCGGGCCATTCTGGGTCTGGGCGGACCTCGCCCACGCCTACCAAGGCTATAGCCCACCCGTTTTTTGGCCTTTTGGGGGGTTTTGGCACCCCGAACTTCGGGTGCTAATTTTTGGGCGCGGTTGTGCCCGTGGCCTATTTTTGGCACACGGAGGCCGCCCGCAAAGTCTCGGACCATTCCGAGTCCGGCAGACGAACTTCGCCCACGCCCCGCACCAAGGCTATAGCCTACCCGTTTTTTGGCCATTTGGAGGGTTTTGGCACCCCGACCTTTGGGTCCTAATTTTTGGGCGCGGCTGTGCCCGCGGCGTATTTTTGGCACACGGAGGCCGCCCGCAAAGTTTCGTTCCATTCCGAGTCCGGCGGACGAACTTCGCCCACGCCCCCCACCAAGGCTATAGCCCACCCGTTTTTTGGCCATTTGTAGGGTTTTGTTACCCGAACCTTCGGGTCCTAATTTTTTGGCGCGGCTGTGCCCGTGGCCTATTTTTGGCACACGGAGGCCGTCCGCAGAGTCTCGGGGCATTTCGGGTGCGGCAGACGAACTTCGCCCACGCCCCCCACCAAGGCTATAGCCCACCTGTTTTTTGGCTATTTGGGGGGTTTTGGCACCCCGACCTTCGGGTGCAAATTTTTGGGTGCGACTGTGCCCGTGCCCAATTTTTGGCACACGGAGGCCGCCCGCAAAGTCTCTGGCCATTCCGAGTCCGGGCGGACGAACTCGCCTAAGCCCCCACCAAGGCTACAAATTTCACCCGCTTTTTGGCCATTTGGGGTTTTGGCACCCCGAACTGGTGCTAATTTTTTAGTGCCTGTGGCCTATTTTTGGCACACGGAGGCCGCCCGCAAAGTCTCTCGCCATTCCGAGTCCGCGGACGAATCTCACCCACGCCCACCAAGGCTATAGCCCACCCGATTTTTGGCCATTTTTCCGCTGGGGTTTTGGCACCTGACCTTCGGCGCTAATTTTTGGCGCTGCTGCGCCTGACCTATTTTGGCACACGGAGGCTCCTCAAAGTCTCGGGCATTCTGGTCCGGCAGACGAATCTCGCCACGCCCACCAAGGCTATAGCCCACCTGCCATTTGGCGGGTTTTGCACCCCGACTTTTTAGCGCTGTGCCTGTGGCCTATTTTTGGCACACGGAGGACGCCCGCAAGTCTCGTTTCCATTCCTAGTCCGGGCGGACGAACTCACCCACGCCCACCAAGGCTATAGCCCACCCGATTTTTGGCCATTTATGGCGGGTTTTGGCACCCCACCTTCGGGTGCTAATTTTTTAGCGCTGGCTGTGCCTGCGGGCCTATTTTTGGCACACGGAGGATGCCCGCAAAGTCTCGTTTCCATTCCTAGTCCGGCGGACTTCACCCACGCCTACCAAGGCTATAGCCCACCCGATTTTGGCCATTTTTCCGCTTGGGGTTTTGGCACCTGACCTTCGGCGCTAATTTTGGCGCGGCTGCGCCTGTGGCCTATTTTTGGCACACGGAGGCCGCCTCAAAGTCTCGGGCACCGGGTCCGGCAGACGAACATCGCCTACGCCCCACCAAGGCTATAGCCCACCTGCTTTTGGGGGTTTTGTACCTCGACCTTCGGCTGCAAATTTTGGGTGCGACTGTGCTCGTGCCCAATTTTTGGCACACGGAGGCCGCCTGCAAAGCCCCGGCCATTCCGAGTCCGGCGGGAATCTCGCCACGCCCCACCAAGGCTATAGCCCAACCGCTTTTGGCCATTTGTGGGGTTTTGGCACCCCGACCTTCGGGAGCTAATTTTGGCGCCTGCGGGCCTATTTTTGCACACGGAGGCCGCCTCAAAGTCTCGGGCATTCCGGGTCCGGCAGACGAATCTCGCCACGCCCACCAAGGCTATAGCCCACCCGTTTTTTGGCCATTTGGCGGGTTTTGGCACCCCGACCTTCGGGCGCTAATTTTTGAGCGCAGCTATGCCCGTGGCCTATTTTTGGCACACGGAGGCTGCCCCCAAAGTCTCGGGCCATTCCGAGTCCGGACGAATCTCGCCACGCCCACCAAGCCTATAGCCCACCCGATTTTTGGCCATTTTTCCGCTGGGCGGTGTTGGTACCCCGACCTTCGGGTGCTAATTTTTGGGCGCGGCTATGCCCGTGGCCTATTTTTGGCAAATGGAGGCCGCCCGCAAAGTCTCGGGGCATTCCGAGTCCGGCGGACGAACTTCGCCCACGCCCCACACCAAGGCTATAGCCCACCCGATTTTTGGCCATTTTTCAGCTGGGGGGTTTTGGCACCCCGACCTTCGGGCGCTAATTTTTGGGTGCGGCTGTGCCCGTGGCCTATTTTAGGTACACGGAGGCCGCCCGCAAAGTCTCGTGCATTCTAGTCCGCGGACGAATCTCGCCACGCCCCACCACGGCAATTGCCCACCCGATTTTTGGCCATTTTTCCGCAGGGGGGTTTAGCACCCCGACCTTCGGGCGCTAATTTTTGAGCGCGGCTATGCCCGTGGCCTATTTTTGGCACACGGAGGCTGCCCCCAAAGTCTCGGGCCATTCCGAGTCCGGCGGACGAATCTCGCCACGCCCCACCAAGCCTATAGCCCACCCGATTTTGGCCATTTTTCCGCTGGGCGGTTTTGGCACCCGACATTCGGGTGCTAATTTTTGGCGCGGCTGTGCCTGTGGCCTATTTTTGGTAAATGGAGGCCGCCCGCAAAGTCTCGGGCATTCCGAGTCCGCGGACGAATCTCGCCACGCCCTACCAAAGTTATAACCAACCCGATTTTTGGCCATTTTTCCGCTGGGGTTTTGGCACCCAACTTCGGCGCTAATTTTTGGGCTGTGCTCGTGGCCTATTTTTGGCACACGGAGGCCGCCCGCAGTCTCGTGCTATTCCGAGTCCGCGGACGATTTAGCCCACGCCCCCCACCAAAGTTATAACCAACCCGATTTTTGGCCATTTTTCCGCCGGGGGGTTTTGGCACCCCGACCTTCGGGCGCTAATTTTTGGGCTCGGCTGTGCTCGTGGCCTATTTTTGGCACACGGAGGCCGCCCGCAAAGTCTCGTAAGCATTCCGAGTCCGCGGACGAATCTCGCCACGCCCCATCAAGGATATAGCCCACCCGATTTTTGGCCATTTTTCCGCTCGGGGGATTTGGCACCCCGAACTTCGGGCGCTAATTTTTGGGCGCGGCTGTGCTCGTTGCCTATTTTTGGCACACGGAGGCCGCCCGCAAAGTCTCGTGCCGAGTCCGCGGACGAATCTCGCCACCGCCCTACTCAAGGCTATAACCCTGCTTTTTGGCCATTTGGGGGTTTGGGCACCTGACTCTTTAATTTTGCGCGCTTGTGACCGTGGCCTTGGGGAGGCCGCCCGCAAAGTCTCGGGCCATTCCGAGTCCAGCGGACAAACTTCGCCCACGCCCCCCACCAAGGCTATAGCCCACCCGATTTTTGGCCATTTTTCCGCTGGTGGGTTTTGGCACCCTGACCTTCGGGCGCTAATTTTTGGGTGCGGCTATGCCCGTGGCCGATTTTTTGCACACGGAGGCCGCCCCCAAAGTTTCGGGCCATTCCGAGTCCGGCGGACGAACTTCGCCCACGCCCCCCACCAAGGCTATAGCCCACCGGATTTTTGGCCTTTTTTCCGCTGGGGGGTTTTGGCACCCCGACCTTCCGGCGCTAATTTTTGGGCGCGGCTATGCCCTTGGCCTATTTTTCGCACACGGAGACTTCCCCCAAAGTCTCGGGCCATTCGGAGTCCGGCGGACGAACTTCGCCCACGCCCCCCACCAAGCCTATAGCCCACCCGTTTTTTGGCCATTTTTCCGCTGGAGGGATTTTGGCACCCCGACCTTCCGGGGCTAATTTTTGGGCGCGGCTATGCCCGTGGCCTATTTTTGGCACACGGAGACTGCCCCCAAAGTCTCGTGCCATTCCGAGTCCGGCGGACGAACTTCGCCCACGGCCCCCACCAAGGCTATAACCCCCCCGTTTTTTGGCCATTTGGGGGGTTAGGGCACCCCGACCTTCGGGCGATAATTTTTGGGCGCGGCTGTGACCGTGGCCTATTTTTGGCACACGGAGGCCGCCCGCAAAGTCTCGGGCCATTCCGAGTCCAGCGGACGAACTTCGCCCACGCCCCCCACCAAAGCTATAGCCCACCCGATTTTTGGCCATTTTTCCGCTGGTGGGTTTTGGCACCCTGACCTTCGGGCGCTAATTTTTGGGTACGGCTATGCCCGTGGCCGATTTTTTGCACACGGAGGCCGCCCCCAAAGTTTCGGGCCATTCCGAGTCCGGCGGACGAACTTCGCCCACGCCCCCCACCAAGGCTATAGCCCACCGGATTTTTGGCCTTTTTTCCGCTGGGGGGTTTTGGCACCCCGACCTTCCGGCGCTAATTTTTGGGCGCGGCTATGCCCTTGGCCTATTTTTGGCACACGGAGACTGCCCCCAAAGTCTCGGGCCATTCCGAGTCCGGCGGACGAACTTCGCCCACGCCCCCCACCAAGGCTATAGCCCACCCGTTTTTTGGCCATTTTTCCGCTGGAGGGATTTTGGCACCCCGACCTTCCGGCGCTAATTTTTGCTATGCCTGCGGGCCGATTTTACACGGAGGCCGCCCCAAAGTTTCGGGCCATTCCGAGTCCGCGGACGAATCTCGCCACGCCCTACTCAAGGCTATAGCCCACCGGCTTTTTGGCCTTTTGTCCGCTGGGGGGTTTTGGCACCCCGACCTTCCGGCGCTAATTTTTGGGCGCGGCTGTGCTCGTGGCCTATTTTTGGCACACGGAGGCCGCCCGCAAAGTCTCGTGTATTCCGAGTCCGCGACGAATCTTCGCCCACGCCTATCAAGGATATAGCCCACCCGATTTTTGGCCATTTTTCCGCTGGGGTTTTGCACCCAACTTCGGGCGCACTTTTTGGGCGCGGCTGTGCTCGTGGCCTATTTTTGGCACAATGGAGGCCGCCCGCAGTCTGTGCTATTCCGAGTCCGCGGACGAATCTCGCCACCGCCTACCAAGGCTATAACCCCCCCGTTTTTTGGCCATTTTTGGGGTTTGGGCACCCTTCGGGCGATAATTTTAAGGCGCTGTGACTGTGGCCTATTTTTGGCACACGGAGGCCGCCCGCAGTCTCGGGCCATTCCGAGTCCAGCGGACAAACTTCGCCCCACGCCCACCAAGGCTATAGCCCACCCGATTTTTGGCCATTTTTCCGCTGGTGGGTTTTGGCACCCTGACCTTCGGGCGCTAATTTTTGGGCGCGGCTCTGCTCGTGGCCTATTTTTGGCACACGGAGGCCACCCGCAAAGTCTGGTGCCATTCGAGTCCGGCGGACGAACTTCGCCCACGCCCCCCACCAAGGCTATAGCCCACCCATTTTTGGCCATTTGGGGTTTTGGCGCCCGACTTCGGGCGCTAATTTTTGACGCTGTGCCTGCGGTGGCCTATTTTTGGCAGACGGAGGCCGCCAAAGTGTCAGGCTATTCCGAGTCCGGGACGAACTCGCCCACGCCCTACTCAAGGCTATAGCCCACCAGATTTTTGGCCTTTTTCCGCTGGGGTTTTGGCACCCCGACCTTCCGGCGCTAATTTTTGGGCGCGGCTATGCCCTTGGCCTATTTTTGGCACACGGAGACTGCCCCCAAAGTCTCGGGCCATTCCGAGTCCGGCGGACGAACTTCGCCCACGCCCCCCACCAAGGCTATAGCCCACCCGTTTTTTGGCCATTTTTCCGCTGGAGGGATTTTGGCACCCCGACCTTCCGGCGCTAATTTTTGGGCGCGGCTATGCCCGTGGCCTATTTTTGGCACACGGAGACTGCCCCCAAAGTCTCGTGCCATTCCGAGTCCGGCGGACGAACTTCGCCCACGGCCCCCACCAAGGCTATAACCCCCCCGTTTTTTGGCCATTTGGGGGGTTAGGGCACCCCGACCTTCGGGCGATAATTTTTGGGCGCGGCTGTGACCGTGGCCTATTTTTGGCACACGGAGGCCGCCCGCAAAGTCTCGGCTATTCCGAGTCCGGGACGAATCTCGCCCACGCCCACTCAAGGCTATAGCCCACCCATGGCCATTTTTCCGCTGGAGGGATTTTGGCACCCCGACCTTTCCGGCGCTAATTTTTGGGCGCTATGCCCGTGGCCTATTTTTGGCACACGGAGACTGCCCCAAAGTCTGTACATTCCGAGTCCGGGACGACTCTCGCCACGGCCCCCACCAAGGCTATAACCCCTGCTTTTTCGCCATTTGGGGGTTAGGGCACCCCGACCTTCGGATAATTTTTGGCGGCTGTGACTGTGGCCTATTTTTGGCACACGGAGGCCGCCTGAAAAGTCTCGGCTATTCCGAGTCCAGCGGATTAACTCGCCCCACGCCCCACCAAGGCTATAGCCCACCCGATTTTTGGCCATTTTTCCGCTGGTGGGTTTTGGCACCCCGACCTCGGCGCCACTTTTGCGCGGCTATGCCCGTGGCCGATTTTTTGCACACGGAGGCCGCCCCCAAAGTTTCGTGCCATTCCGAGTCCGGCGGAAGAACTTCGCCCACGCCCCCCACCAAGGCTATATAGCCCACCCGATTTTTGGCCATTTTTCCGCTGGGGGGTTTTGGCACCCCGAACTTCGGGCGCTAATTTTTGGGCGCGGCTGTGCTCGTGGTCTATTTTTGGAACACGGAGGCCGCCCGCAAAGTCTCGTGCCATTCCGAGTCCGGCGGACGTACTTCGCCCACGCCCCCCACCAAAGTTATAACCAACCCGATTTTTGGCCATTTTTCCGCTGGGGGGTTTTGGCACCCCGAACTTCGGGCGCTAATTTTTGGGCACGGCTGTGCTCGTGGCCTATTTTTGGCACACGGAGGCCGCCCGCAAAGTCTCGTGCCATTCCGAGTCCGGCGGACGAACTTCGCCCACGCCCCCCATCAAGGATATAGCCCACCCGATTTTTGGCCATTTTTCCGCTCGGGGGTTTTGGCACCCCGAACTTCGGGCGCTAATTTTTGGGCGCGGCTGTGCTCGTGGCCTATTTTTGGCACACGGAGGCCGCCCGCAAAGTCTCGTGCCATTCCGAGTCCGGCGGACGAATCTCGCCCACCGCCCCACTCAAGGCTATAACCCCTGCTTTTGGCCATTTGGGGGTTTGGGCACCCTGACTTCGGGCGATAATTTTAAGGCGCTGCTGTGACTGTGGCTATTTTTGGCACACGGAGGCCGCCCGCAGTCTCGGGCCATTCCGAGTCCAGCGGACAAACTTCGCCCACGCCCACCAAGGCTATAGCCACCCGATTTTGGCCATTTTTCCGCTGGTGGGTTTTGGCACCCTGACCTTCGGGCGCTAATTTTGGGTGCGGCTATGCCCGTGGGCTTCGATTTTGCACACGGAGGCCGCCCAGTTTCGGGGCTATTCCGAGTCCGCGGACGACTCGCCCACGCCCACTCAAGGCTATAGCCCACCGGATTTTTGGCCTTTTTCCGCTGGGGGTTTTGGCACCCGACCTTCCGGCGCTAATTTTTGGGCGCGGCTATGCCCTTGGCCTATTTTTCGCACACGGAGACTTCCCAAAGTCTCGGGCTATTCGAGTCCGCGGACGAATCTCGCCCACGCCCTACCAAGCCTATAGCCCACCATGGCCATTTTTCCGCTGAGGGATTTTGGCACCTTGACCTTCCGGGCTAATTTTTGGGCGCGCGCTATGCCTGCGGGCCTATTTTTGGCACACGGAGACTGCCCCCAAAGTCTCGTGCCATTCCGAGTCCGCGGACGAACTCGCCTACGGCCCCACCAAGGCTATAACCTCCCCGCTTTTGGCCATTTGGGGGTTAGGGCACCCGACCTTCGGGCGATAATTTTTGGGCGCTGTGACTGCGGGCCTATTTTTGGCACACGGAGGCCGCCCGCAAAGTCTCGGCTATTCCGAAGTCCAGCGGACGAACCTCGCCCACGCCCCACCAAAGCTATAGCCCACCCGATTTTTGGCCATTTTTCCGCTGGTGGGTTTTGCACCCTGACCTTCGGGCGCTAATTTTTGGGTACGGCTATGCCCGTGGCCGATTTTTTGCACACGGAGGCCGCCCCCAAAGTTTCGGGCCATTCCGAGTCCGGCGTAAGAACTTCTCCCACGCCCACCACCAAGGCTATAGCCCACCGGATTTTTGGCCTTTTTTCCGCTGGGGGGTTTTGGCACCCCGACCTTCCGGCGCTAATTTTTGGGCGCGGCTATGCCCTTGGCCTATTTTTGGCACACGGAGACTGCCCCCAAAGTCTCGGGCCATTCCGAGTCCGGCGGACGAATCTCGCCACGCCCCACCAAGGCTATAGCCCACCCGTTTTTTGGCCATTTTTCCGGCGGTGGGTTTTTGGCACCCCGACCTTCCGGCGCTAATTTTTGGGCGCGGCTATGCCCGTGGCCTATTTTTTGCACACGGAGACTGCCCCCAAAGTCTCGTGCCATTCCGAGTCCGGCGGACGAATCTCGCCACGGCCTCACCAAGGCTATAACCCCTGCTTTTGGCCATTTGGGGGTTAGGGCACCCGACCTTGGGCGATAATTTTGGGCGCTGCTGTGACTGCGGGCCTATTTTTGGCACACGGAGGCCGCCTAAAAGTCTCGCCATTCCGAGTCCAGCGGATGAACTTCGCCTACCCCCACCAAGGCTATATAGCCCACCCGATTTTTGGCCATTTTTCCGCTGGGGGGTTTTGGCACCCCGAACTTCGGGCTCTAATTTTTGGGCGAGGCTGTGACCATGGCCTATTTTTGGCACAAGGAGTCAACCCCCAAAGTCTCGTACATTCTAGTCCGGGCGGATTTAACTCGCCATCACGCGCCACTAAGGCTATAGCTCGCCCCGATTTTGGCCATTTTTCCGCTGGGGTTTTGGCACCCTGACCTTCGGGCTCTAATTTTTGGGCGTGGCTTTTTCCTTTTCCTATTTTTGGCACATGGAGTCCGCCCCCAAAGTCTCTAGCCATTCCGAGTCCGGCGGACGAACTTCGCCCACGCCCCCCACGAAGGCTATATAGCCCACCCGATTTTTGGCCATTTTTCCGCTGGGGGTTTTGGCACCCCCGAACTCGGCGCTAATTTTTGGGCGGCTGTGGTCGCGGGCCTATT
The DNA here is from genome assembly GCA_030449895.1 of Citrus mangshanensis. Taxonomy (NCBI): domain Eukaryota; kingdom Viridiplantae; phylum Streptophyta; class Magnoliopsida; order Sapindales; family Rutaceae; genus Citrus; species Citrus mangshanensis. The sequence continues at coordinate 51,193 of JASUUJ010000243.1, forward strand.
TTTAGCACACGGAGGTTGGGCCCACAAAGTCTCGGCCATTCCGAGACCGCGGACGAATCTCGCCACGCCTACCAAGGATATAGCCCACCCGATTTTGGCCATTTTTCCGCTTTTTGGCACCCGACCTGGCGCACTTCGGCGCGCTATGTCCGCTTCTATTTTTCGCACATGGAGGCTGCCTTTTAAGTCTCGAGCTATTCCAAGTCCGCGGATTTTAATCTCGCCTACGCTCCCCACTCAAGGCTATAGCTCACCCGATGGCCATTTTTCCGCTGGGGTTTTGCACCCAACTTCGGCGCTAATTTTGGGCGCTGTGCTCATGGCCTATTTTTTGGCACACGGAGGCCACCCGCAAAGTCTGGTGCCATTCGAGTCCGCGGACGAACTTCTCCCACGGCCCCCACTCTAGGCTATAGCCCACCCATTTTTGGCCATTTGGGGGTTTTGGCGCCCACCTTCAAGCACTTTTGGACGCGCTGTGCCTGCGGTTTGGCCTATTTGGCAGACGGAGGCCGCCTGCAAAGTGTCAGGCTATTCCGAGTCCGTGGACGAATCTCGCCACGCCTACCAAGGCATAGCCCACCCGATTTGCCTCTTTTTCCGCTTGGGGTTTTTGCACCCCGACCTTCGGGTGCTACTTTAAGGCTGGGCCTGGCTATGTTTGGTACACGGAGGCACCGCAGTCTCAGGCTATTCCGAGTCCGCGGACGAACTCTCGCCACGCCCACCAAGGCTATAGCCCACCCGATTTTTGCCCTTTTTCCGCTTGGGGTTTTTGCACTCCGACCTTTGGGTGCTAATTTTTGCGCGGCTGTGTCTGGTGGGCCTATTTTTAGGAACACGGAGGCCGCCCGCAGTCTCGGGCCATTCTGAGTCCAGCGGACGAATCTCGCCACGCCCACCAAAGTTATAACTAACCCGATGGCTATTTTTCCGCTCGGGTTTTGGGCAACCCGACTCTTCGGGCACTAATTTTGCGCAAGCTCAAGTTGCCTATTTTTACACGGAGGCCGCCCGCAGTCTCAGGCTATTCCGAGTCCGGGCGGACGAACTTCGCCCACGCCCTACTCAAGGCTATAGCCCACCCGATTTTTGCCTCTTTTTCCGCTGGGGTTTTTGCACCCTGACCTTCAGGTGCTAATTTTGGCGCGCTGTGTCCGTGCCTATTTTAGAATACACGGAGGCCGCCTGCAGTCTCGGGCTATTCCCGAGTCCAGCGGATTTAACTCGCCTACGCCCACCAAAGTTATAACTAACCCGATTTTTTGCCATTTTTCCGCTGGGGTTTTGGCAACCCACTTCGGTACTAATTTTTGGGCGCGCTGTGCTCGTTGCCTATTTTTGGCACACGGAGGCCGCCCGCAAAGTCTCAGGCTATTCCGAGTCCGGCGGAAATCTCGCCACGCCCACCAAGGCTATAGCCCACCCGATTTTACCTTTTTTCCGCTGGGGTTTTTAAAACCTGACCTTCGGTGCTAATTTTTAAGGCCTGGGCCTGGCCTATTTTTGCACACGGACGCCGCCGCTAAGTTATAGGCTATTCCGAGTCCGCGGATTCTCCGCCACGCCTACCAAGGCTATAGCCTAATCGATGGCCATATTTCCGCTGGGGTTTTGGCACCCCGACCTTTCGGCGCTACTTTTGGGCTACAGCCTGTGGCCTCATTTTTGGCACACGGAGGCTGCCCCGCAAAGTCTCAAGCCATTCCGAGTCCGCGGACGAATCTCACCCACGCCCCACCTAGGCTATAGCCCACCCGCTTTTGGCCATTTGGGGTTTTGGCACCCCGACCTTCGGGCGCTAATTTTTGGCGGAAGTGCCTGTGGCCTATTTTTGGCACACGGAGGCTGCCCGCAAAGTCTCGGGGCCATTCCGTCCGGCGGACGAATTTAACTCGCCCACGCCCCCACCAAAGCTATAGCCTACCTGCTTTTGGCCATTTGGGGTTTTGCACCCTGACCTTCGGGCGCTAATTTTTGGGTGCGGCTGTGTCCGTGGCCTATTTTTGGCACACGGAGGCCGCCCGCAAAGTCTCGGGCCATTCCGAGTCCGGCGGACGAACTTCGCCCACGCCCCCCGCAAAGGCCATAGCCCACCCGTTTTTTTGACATTTGGGGGGTTTTGGCACCCCGACCTTCGGGATATAATTTTTGTGTGCGGCGGTGCCCGTGTCCTATTTTTGGCACACGGAGACCGCCCCCAAAGTCTCGGGCGATTCCGAGTCCGGCGGACGAACTTCGCCCACGCCCCCCACCAAGGATATAGCCCACCCGATTTTTGGCCATTTTTCCATGGGCGGGTTTTGCACTTGACCTTCGGGCGCTAATTTTTGGGCGCGTATGTCCGTTTCTATTTTTGGTACATGGAGATCGCCCAAAGTCTCGAGCATTCCGAGTCCGCGGACGAATCTCGCTAACGCTTCTACTCAAGGCTATATAGCCCACCCGATTTTTGGCCATTTTTCCTCTGGGGGGTTTTGGCACCCCGAACTTCTGGTGCTAATTTTGCGCAAGGTGTGCTCAGTGGCCTATTTTTGGCACACGAGGCCGCCCGCAGTCACGGGCTATTCCGAGTCCGCGGACGAATCTCGCCTACGCCCCTACCAAGGATATAGCCTACCCGATTTTTGGCCATTTTTCCGCTGGGGTTTTGGCACCCGACTGGGCGCTAATTTTGCGCACATGTCTGTTTCTATTTTGGCACATGGAAGCGCCCCAAAGTCTCGAGCTATTCCAAGTCCGGGGCGGATTTACTCGCCTACGCCCCCACCAAGGCTAATAGCCCACCCGAATTTTGGCCATTTTTCCGCTGGGGGGTTTTGGCACCCCCGACTTCGCGCTAATTTGCGTGTGCCTGCGGGCCTATTTTTACACGGAGGCCGCCTCTCGCAGTCTCGGGCTATTCCAGTCCGGCGGATCAATCTCGCCCACGCCTCTACCAAGGCTATAGCCCACCCGCTGGCCATTTGGGGCGTTTTGGCACCCCCTTCGGCGCCAATTTTGGGTGCGCTGTGTCCGTGGCCTATTTTTGGCACACGGAGGTTTGCCGCAAGTCTCGGCTATTCTGAGTCCGGGCGACGAACTCGCCACGCCCGCAGCGCTATAGCCCACCCGCTTTTGACATTTGGGGTTTGCACCCCGACTTCGGGATATAATTTTGGGTGCGGGTGCCTGTGTCCTATTTTTGCACATAATGAGACCGCCCCCCAAAGTCTCGGCGATTCCGAGTCCGGGCGGATTTAATCTCGCCACGCCCTACTCAATGATATAGCCCACCCGATTTTGGCCATTTTTCCGCTGGGTTTTGGCACCCCACCTTCGGGCGCCACTTTTTGGGCGCAAGCATGTCCGCTTTCCCTATTTTTGGTACATGGAGATCGCCCTAAAGTCTCGAGCTATTCCGAGTCCGCGGATCTCTCGCCAACGCCTCACCAAGGCTATATAGCCCACCCGATTTTGGCCATTTTTCCTCTTGGGGGTTTGCACTCCTGAACTTCTGGTGCTAATTTTTGGGCGCGCTGTGCTCGGCCTATTTTTGGCACACTTGAGGTGCCCGCAAAGTCACGGGCTATTCCGAGTCCGCGGATTTCGCCTACGCCCTACAAGGATATAGCCCACCCGATTTTTGGCCATTTTTCCGCTGGGGGATTTTGGCACCCCGACCTTCGGGCGCTAATTTTTGGGCGCGGCTATGTCTGTTTCCTATTTTTGGCACATGGAAGCCGCCCCCAAAGTCTCGAGCCATTCCAAGTCCGGCGGACGAACTTCGCCCACGCCCCCCACCAAGGCTAATAGCCCACCCGATTTTTGGCCATTTTTCCGCTGGGGGGTTTTGGCACCCCGACCTTCGGGCGCTAATTTTTGGGCGCGTGTGCCTGGCTTCTATTTTTGGCACACGGAGGCCGCCCGCAAAGTCTCGCTATTCCAGTCCGCGGACGACTTCGCCCACGCCTACCAAGGCTATAGCCCACCCGCTTTTGGCCATTTGGGGGTTTTGCACCTGACTCTTCGGGCGCTAATTTGGTAAGTGCGCTGTGTCTCGTGGTATTTTTGCACGGAGGCCGCCTGCAAAGTTCGCCATTCCAGTCCGGGCGATTTGTCTTCGCCACGCCCTGCAGAAAGGCCATAGCCCACCCGTTTTTTTGCCATTTGGGGGGTTTTGGCACCCCGACCTTCGGGCGATAATTTTTGGGCGCGGCGGTGCCCGTGTCTTATTTTTGGCACACGGAGGCCGCCGACAAAGTCTCGGGCGATTTCGAGTCCGGCGGACAAACTTCGCCCACGCCCCCCACCAAGGATATAGCCCACCCGATTTTTGGCCATTTTTCCGCTGGGGGGTTTTGGCACCCCGACCTTCGGGCGCTAATTTTTGCGCATGCTATGTCCGTTTCCTATTTTTTTCATGGAAGCGCCCTGCAAAGTCTCTGAGCCATTCCAAGTAAGTCCGCGGACGAATCTCGCCACGCCTCTACCAAGGCTACATAGCCCACCCGGTTTGGCCATATTTTTCCGCTGGGGTTTTGGCACCTCCCGACCATCGGGCGCCACTTTGGGCGCCAAGCACGTCTGCGTTTCTTGGCTTTTGGCACATGGAGACCGCCCCAAAGTCTCGAGCCATTCCGAACCGCGGGATTAATCCCGCCACGCCTGCCAAGGCTATATAGCCCACCCGATTTTTGGCCATATTTCCGCTGGGAGTTTTGACACCCGAACTTCGGCGCTAATTTTTTAAGCGCGGCTGTGCTCAGGGCCTCTTATTTTTGGCACATAATGACCGGGCCCGCAAAGTCTCGGGCTATACTCGAGTCTCGCGGATTTAATCTCGCCTCACGCACCCTACCAAGGCTATAGCCTAATACCCGCTTTTTTGCCATTTGGGGTTTTGGCACCTGACTCGGGCGCCAATTTTTGGGCGTGGCTGTCCTCGTGGCCTATTTTTGGCACACGGAGGCCGCCCGCAAAGTCTCGTGCCATTCCGAGTCCGGCGGACGAACTTCGCCCACGCCCCCCACCAAGGCTATATAGCCCACCCGATTTTTGGCCATTTTTCCGCTGGGGGGTTTTGGCACCCCGAACTTCGGGCGCTAATTTTTGGTCGCGTCTGTCCTCGTGGCTTATTTTAGGCAAACGGAGGCCGCCCACAAAGTCTCGGGCCATTTCGAGTCCGGGGCGGACGGATCTCAGTTACGCTCGCAAAGCTGCTATAGCCCACCTGCTTTTGCCATTTGGGGTTTTGGCACCTTCCTCGGCCAAGATAATTTTAGGGCGCGCGGTGCCCTGGGCCTATTTTTGGCACACGGAGGCTGCCCGCAAAGTCTCGGCCATTCCGAGTCCGCGGGATTTGACTCGCCTACGCCCCACTAGGCTATAGCCTCACCCGATGGCCATTTATCCGCTGGGGGTTTTGGCACCTAACTTCGGTGCTAATTTTTGGGTGCGGCTGTGACCTTGGCCTATTTTTGGCACACACGGAGGCCGCCCCTGCAAAGTCTCGGGCCATTCCGAGTCCGGCGTCCTTCGCCCACGCACTCCCACCAAGGCTATAGCCCACCCGCTTTTGGCCATTCGGGCTTGGTATCCTGAACTTCGGGTGCTAATTTTAAGGCAAGCAAAGCTGTGCGCGGCTCTATTTTTGGCATACATTTGAGGCACTCGGGCCTTTGAAAGTCTCGTATTCCGGGAGTCCGGCGGACGAACTTCGCCCCATGCCCCCCACCAAGGCTTCATAGCCTCCACCTGCTTTTGGCCATTTCGGTGTTTTGGCACCTAACATCGGGGCGCCACTTTTGGGCGCGGCTTTGCCTATGCCCTATTTTTGGCACATGGAGGCCACCCACAAATCTCGGCCATTCCGTAGTCCGGCGGATTCATCTCACCTACGCCCACTAAGGCTATATCCCACCCGATTTTTGGCCATATGTCCGCTTGGGGGTTTTTGGCACCACGACCTTCGAGCTTAATTTTTGGGCGCGGCTGTGCCTGTTGCAGGTTATTTTTGGCACATGGAGGCCGCGGCAAAGTCTTCGGCTATTCCGTAGTCCGCGGATTTGAATCTCGCCACGGCCCCCACTTCAAGGCTATAGCCCACCTGCGCTTTTTGCCTCATTTTTCCGCTGGGGTTTTTGGCACCCACTTCTCGAGCTAATTTTTGGGCGCGCTGCCTGTGGCCTATTTTTGGCACATGGAGGCTGGGGCAGTCTCGGGCCATTCCAGTCCGTAGACGAATCTCGCCACGCCACCCACCAAGGCTATATATAGCCCACCCGATTTGGCCATATTTCCGCTGGGGTTTTGCACCAACTCGGGCGCTAATCTTTGGGCGCGCTGTGCTCGTGGCCTATTTGGGACACGATGGAGGCCGCCCGCAGTCTCGGCCATTCGAGTCCGGGCGGACGAATCTCTTGCCCACGGCTCCCCACAAGGCTATAGCCCACCTGCTTTTAGCCATTTGGGGGTTTAGGCACTCACCTTCGGCGCTAATTTTGGGCGCGGCTGTGCCTGCTCAGGCCTATTTTTTTTACACGGAGGCCGCCCGCAAAGTCTCGAGCTATCTTTGAACTGGGCGGATTTAATCTCGCCTACGCCCTACTCAAGGAAATATCTCACCCGATTTTGGCCATTTTTCCGCTGGGATTTTGGCACCCCGACCTTCGGGCAACTTTTGGTCGCGCTATGTCCGCTTTCCTATTTTTGGTACATGGAGGCTGCCTTGTAAAAAGTCTCGGGCCATTCCGAAGTCCATGGACGAATCTCTCGCCCACCTCTACCAAGGCTATAGCCCACCCGCTTTTGGCCATTCGGGGGTTTTTCCGGCACCCCACCTTCGGGCGCTAATTTTTGGGTGCGGCTACATTCGTGTCCGTCTATTTTTGTTACAAGTATTAACAGAGGTCACCAAAGTCTGGCATATTCCGAGTCCGCGGACGAACCCTCGCCCACGGCTCCCCACCAAGGCTATAGCCCACCCGCTTTTGGCCAGCCTGGGGGTTTTGGCACCCCGACCTTCGGGCGCTACTTTTTAAGGCGCGGCTGCTGGGCCTAACCCATTTTTGCTACACGGAGGCCGCCCGTAAAGTCTCGGGAAGCTATCTCCGAGTCCGGGCGACGAACTCGCCACGCCTCACTCAAGTGCTATATAGCCCACCTGATTTTTGCCATTTTTCCGCTTGGGGTTTTGGCACCTAACATCGGGAAGTAATTTAAGCTACAGTTGTCAGGCCTATTTTTAAGGGCATTACGGAGGCCGCCCGCAATGTCTGGGCCATTCCAAGTCCGGGACGGATCAATTAACTCGCCCACGCACCCCACCAAGGCAATAGCCCACCCGCTTTTGGCCATTTGGGGTTTGGCACCAAACTGGTACACTTTAAGGGCTGGGCTGTCCTCGTGGCTTATTTTTGTACACGGAGGCCGCCCAAAGTTCGGCCATTCCGAGTCCGGCGGACGAACTTCGCACACGGCCCCCACCAAGGCAGCATAGCCCACCCGCTTTTTTGGCCATTTGGGGTTTTGGCACCCGACCTTCGGCGCTAATTTTTGCGCAAGGCCCTGGGGCCTATTTTTTTTTACACACGGAGGCCGCCCAGCAGTCTCGAGCCATTCCGAGTCCGGGTGGATCGACTTCCGCCACGCCCCTACCAAGGCTATAGCCCACCCGATTTTTGGCCATTTTTCCGCTGGGGTTTTGGCACCCGAACTTCGGGCAATTTTTGTCGCTGCCTGTCCGTGGGCTTATTTTAGGCACACGGAGGCCGCCCGCAGTCTCGGGCCATTTGAGTCCGCGGACGGTCTCGCCACGCCCGCAAAGGCTATAGCCCACCTGCTTTTTTTTGCTATATTTGGGGCTTTGCACCTTTGACTCTCCGGGATAATTTAGGCGTGTGCCTCGTGGCCTATTTTTGGCACATTAAGGAGGCTGCCCGCAAAGTCTCGGCCATTCCGAGTCCGGCGGACGAACTCGCCCACGCCCTACCAAGGCTATAGCCCACCCGATTTTTGGCCATTTATCCGCTGGGGTTTTGGCACCCTAACTCGAAAGCTACTTTTTGGGCGCAGCTGTGACCTTGGCCTATTTTTGGCACACTGGAGGCCGCCCCAGTCTCGGGCCATTCCGAGTCCGTGACGAACCTCGCCCACGCCCGCACTCCAAGCAGGTAGCCCACCCGCTTTTGGCCATTTGGGGTTTTGCATCCCCGAACTTCTGGGTGCTAATTTTATAGCTGACTGCCAGGCCTATTTTTGGCACACTTTGAGGCCGCCCCGAAAGTCTCGTACATTCCCGAGTCCGGGCGATTTAACTCTCGCCCCACGCCCTACCTGGCACTATAGTAGCCCACCTATTTTGGCCATTTTTCCGCAAGTGGGGGTTTTGGCACCACTGGCGCTTAATTTTGTTGGCTATGCCTGGGTGGGCCTGCTTTTGGCACACACGGAGGCTGCAGCCCTAAAGTCTCGGGCTATTCCAAGTCCGGGCGACGAATGGCTCCGCCCACGCCTCACTCAAGGCTATAGCTTCGACCTGCTTGCCATTTGGGGGTTTTGTACTCCCGACCTTGGTACTAATTTTTGGCGCTGCTGTTCCCGTGGCCTATTTTTGGTAATTTTCACTTTGAGGCGCCTTCGCAAAGTCTCGCGCCATTCTAGTCCGCGACGATTTGTCTCGCCACGCCCACTAAGGCTATAGCCCCACCCGACATTTTTGGCCATTTTTCCGCTGGGGTTTTGGCACCCCGATCTCGGCGTGGCTATACCTGGGTGGCCTGCTTTTGCACACGGAGGCTGCCTCCAAAGTCTCGCTATTCCCATTTCCGCGGACGAACTTCGCCACGCCCCACCAAGGCTATAGCCCACCCGCTTGCCATTTTGGGGTTTTGGCACCACCTTCGGGAGGTAATTTTTGATACTGCTCTGTGCCCGTGGCCTATTTTTGGCACAGGGAGGCTGCCCGCAAAGTCTCGCCAGTCCCGGTGCGGGGCGGACGAACTTTAACCACCCGCTTTTACGCCCTACCAAGGCTATAACCCACCCGCTTTTGCCATTTGGGGTTTTTGCACCTGACCTTCGGGCGCTAATTTTTGACGCGGCTGTGCCTGTGGCCTAATTTTTGGCACACGGAGGCCGCCTCTGCAGCGGGCCATTCTGAAACCAGTCCGGGGCGACGAACTCGCCACGCCCCACTCAAGGCTATAAGCCCACCCGATTTTGGCCATGCGAAGGGCTTTTCCGCTTTGGGGTTTCCTTGGCACCCCAAACTTCGGTGCTAAGACTTTTTACGCGCTGCTGCCTCTGCGGTATTTTTGTACATGGAGCCCGCCAGCAGTCTCGGGCCATTCTGAGTCCGCGGATTTAATCTTCGCCACGCCCACCAAGGCAGAGCCTACCCGATGCTATTTTTCCGCTGGGGGATTTTGGCAAATCCTGACTATCATTGCGAGCTGTGCCAGTGGCCTATTTTTGGCACATGGAGGCCGCCCCAAAGTCTCGGGCTATTCCTGAGTCCGGCGGACGAATCTCGCCACGCCCCCACCAAGGCTATAGCCCCACCCGCTTTTGGCCATTTGGGGGTTTTGCACCCACTCGCGCGCACTCAAGCTAATTTTTGGGCGGCTGTTCCTGGGCTTCATTTTGGCACATGGAGGCCGCCTAAAGTCTCGGGCCATTCCGAGTCCGGGCGGAAAACTTCGCCTACGCCCCACCATGTTTATAGCTCCACCTGCTTTTGGCCATTTGGGCGGTTTTGCACCCCCGACTTCGCTGACAAGGCGACTTTGGGCTGCAGTGCCTGGGTGGGTCCTATTTATGGCACACAGAGGCTGCCCGCAAAGTCTCGGCCATTCCTGAACCAAGGAAGAATCCCCGCCCACGCCCACCAAGGCTAGCTCACTCGCTTATTTGCTATTTGGGGGTTTGGGCACTCCTGACCTTCGGGCAATAATTTCTTAAGGCACAGCCTGTGCCTGTGGCGATTTTTGGCACACTTGAGGCCACCCGCAAAGTCTCGGCTTATTCCGAACCGCGGATTTAATCTCGCCACGCCCCTACCTGAGGCTATAGCCCACCTGAGCTTGCCATTTTTTCGCTGGGGTTTTGGCACCCCCGACCCGGCGCTACTTTTAAGGCGCTATGCCCGTGGCCTCGCTTTTGGCACACGGAGGCCGCCCCAAAGTCTCGGGCAATTCCTGAGTCCGGCGCGTGACGAATCTCGCCTACGCCTACCAAGGCTATGCACCGACTCATGGCTATTTGGGGGTTTTAAACTTGACTTTCTATGCGACTTGGCACAAGCTGCTCATGGCCTATTTTTTGTTAATGGAGACCGCCCCAAGTTCGGGCACATTCTGAGTCCGCGGATAAAATTCCGCTCACGCTCTGGGCACTAAGGCTATAGCCGACCCGCTTTTGCCATTTGGGGTTTTGCACCCGACCTTCTTGGTGCTAATTTTTGGGCTACAGTCATGGCCTAATTTTGGTTTTCACACGGAGGCCGCCTGCAGTCTCGGGCTACTCCTGAGTCCGGCGGACGAATCCCCGCCACGCCTACCAAGGCAGGTAGCCTACCCGAGCGGCCATTTTTCCGCTGGGGTTTTGGCACCACCTTCGGCGCTTAATTTCATGCGTTATTCCCGTGGCCTGCTTTTGCACACGGAGGTCACCAAAAGTCTGGGTTATCTCCGAACCGGGCGGACGAATCTCGGCCACGCCCACCAAGGCTATACCACCCGCTTTTTGGCCATTTGGGGGTCGGCACCCCACCTTCGGGTGCTAATTTTAAGGCTGTTCCCTGTGGCCTATTTACACACGTGAGGCCGCCTCCAAAAGTTCGGGCGCCATTCCTGTCCGGCGGACGTCTCGCCACGCCCCACCAAGGCTAGCCTACTCCAGATTTTTTGGGCCATTTTTCCGCTGGGAGCGGTGGCACCGACTGGCTGCTATGCCTGGTGGTTTGCATTTTTGGCACACGGAGGCCGCCTGAAACCTCGGCTACCCGGTCCGGCGGACGCACCTCGCCACGCCCTCTACCAAGGCTATAGCCTACCTTGCTTGTAATATTTGGGGTTTTGCACCTGACTCTCGCGCTTAATTTTTGGGTTAATGGCTGTACCTGTGGTCATTTTTAGCACATGGAGACCACCCGCAAAGTCTCGGGGCTATTCCGAGTCCGGGCGGGATGAACTTGCCTTCACGCCCCCACTCAAGGCTATAGCCCACCCGATTTTTGGCCATTTGGGGGTTTTGCACCCTGACCTTCGGGTTCACTTGAACGCCAAGCCCGCGTGGCCTATTTTTGTACACGGAGGCCGGGCCTCCTGGTCTCGGGCTGATTCCGAGTCCGGCGGACGAACTCGCCCACGCCTACCTTTTCGCGCTTTATAGCCCACCCGATTTTTTGGCCATTTTTCTGCAGGGGGTTTCGGCACCCCTGACCTTCGGCGAGAATGGTGCGGCTATGCCCGTGGCTCTATTTTTGGCACACGGAGGCTACCCCCAAAGTCTTGGGCTCATCCGGTCTTGCGGATTTAATCTCGCCATCGCTTCTGCACTACAGGTGTAGCTCACCCGAGCTTGGCCATTTTTCCGCTGTTTGCACCCCGACTCTTCGGGCGCTAATTTTTAAGGCGTTGTTGTGCTCAAGGGCCTATTTTTGGTACACGGAGGCCTCCCGCAGTCTCGGGCCACCCGAGTCCGCGGACAACCTCGCCCACGCCCCACCAAGGCTATAGCCCACCGATTTGACATTTTTCCGCTGGGGATTTGGCACCTGACTGGTGCTAATTTTTGCCAAGTGCCTGTGGCTCAATTTTGGCACATGGAGGCCGGCCCATAAAGTCTCGGACCATTCGAGTCCAGCTGATCGATCTCGCCCACGCCCCCACAAAGGCTATAGCCCACCTGCTTTTCGCCATTCTGGGGTTTTGGCACCCTGACCTTCGGGCGCTAGTTTTTGTTGCGGTTGTGTCCGTAGCCTACTTTTGGCATATTGAGGCCGACCGAAAGTCTCGTAAGACAGTCCGGGCACGAACTCGCCCACGCCACCAAGCAGCCCACCCATTTTTTGGCCATTTTGGTGTTTTCGCACACCGACCTTCGCTCCACTTCACAGCCTGGGTACCTATGCTCACACGGAGCCGCCCGCAAAGTCGCTGGCCATTCCAGTCCGCGGACGCATCTCGCCCACGCACTCTACCAAGGCCATAGCTCACCCGCTTTATGGCCATTTGGGGGTTTTGCACCCCCGACTTCGGATAATTTTTGGATTTGCCAAAGCCTGTGGGCTCATTTTTTTTTTGCACACGGAGGCCGCCTCTCGCAAAGTCTCGTGCACCTGAGTCCGGCGGACGAACTTCGCCCACGCCCCACCTGCGCTATAGCCCACCTCGCTTTTGCCATTTTGGGTGTTTTGGCACCCTGACCTTCGGGCGCTAGTTTAAGGTGTCCGTGGGCCTATTTTGGGCAAGCACGGAGGATCATCAAAGTCTGCACATTCCGAGTCCGGCGGACGAATCCTCGCCCACGCCTACCAAGGCTATAGCCCACCATTTTTTGGCCATATTTTAAAAGCTTTGCACCCCACCTTCGGGGTCTAATTTTTGGTCACCATGGTGCCTGTGGCTCATGTTTGGGTACACGGAGGCCGCCCTGGGCCTCCAGGCCATTCCGCAGTCCGCGGATTTGACTCGCCATGACCACCAAGGCTATAGCCCACCCGCTTTTTTGGCAATTTGGGGTTTGGCACCTGACCTTTAAGATAATTTTGCACGCCATGCCTGTGGGTATATATTTTTAATAATTTGAGGCCGCCTCTAAAGTCTTGGGCCAACTATCCGCGGATTTAATCTCGCATACTCTACAAAGGCCAGTAGCCCACCCGTTTTTGGCCATTTGGGGTGATTTTGGCACTTGACCTTCTAAGTATAGTTTTTAAGTGTGCGGCTGTGTCCGGTGGCCTATTTTTGTAATAATTTGAGACGACTGCAGTGTCTCGTACATTCCGAGTCCGCGATTTGACCTCGCCCCACGCCCTCTACTCAAGCGCTTATAGCTTCACCCAGGCCATTTGATGGGGGTTTGGCACTCTGACCTGGGCCAATTTTTAAGGCTAAGCAGTTCGTGGCCTATTTTTTGCATTGACGGAGACTGCCTGTGTGTCCACATTCCAGTCCGGGCGGATTTAATTTACCACGCCCCACCAAGGCTATAGCTGACCATGGCTATTTGGGTTTGGCACCTTGACCTGGGTAAGCACTTTGGGCGCGTGGCTGTGCCTGTGGCCTATTTTTGTACACGGAGGTCAGCCACAAAGTCTCAAGACTCCAGTCCGGCGACGAACTTCTCCTACGCCTTTACTAAGGCATAGCCCACCCGATTTTGGCCATTTTCCGCTTGGGGTTTGCACCTGACCTTCGGGCACTAATTTGGGTGATGTGTATGTAGTCTATTTGGCACACGGAGGCCGCCTGCAAGTCTCGGGCCATTCCGCGAGTCCGGATCAACTTCGCCGCCACGCCTCACTCAAGGCTATAGCCCACCCGATTTGCCATTTTTCCGCAGGGGGTTTTACCCACTTTGGGCTTATACTTTGCTGCTATGCCTGTGGTTTGTTTTTATACATTGAGTTTCCCTAAAGTCTTTTGCCATCTGAGTCTGGGTAGACGCATCTCGCCCTACGCCCCTACCAAGGCTTATAGCCCACCCGATTCTGCCATTTTTCCATTGGGTTTTGAGACCCACCTTCTCAAGCGCCAATTTGGCGTTGCTGTGCCTGCGGTACGCTTGGCACATGTTTGAGGCGCCCCGCAAAGTCTCGGGGCCACCTGAACCAAGGGCGACCCGCCTGCGTTACCCACCAAGCCATAGCCCACCCGCGACTGGACATTTTTCCGCTGGGGGTTTTGGTACCTGACATCGGGTGTTAAATTTTGACGCGCTGTGCCTGCGGCCTAATTTGGCGGCTACATGAGGCCGCCATAAAGTCTGGCTATTCCGAGTCCGCGGATTGATCTCGCCCACGCCTACAAAGGCTATAATTTCACCCGCTTTTTGGCCATTTGGGGGTTTTGCACCCTGACCTTCGGGGCGTTTTGCAGCTGCTGTGTCTCGTGGCTCTATTTTTGGTACACGGAGGCCGACTGCAGGTCTGCATGCCATTCCAGTCCGCGGATTTAACTTCGCCACGCTCTACTACTATAGCCCACCCATGGCCATTTTGTTCTTTGCACCTGACTCCCTGGGTGTAATTTGGCGCTGCTGTGCCTGCTGCCTATGCTCGTACATTTGAGACACCCGCGCAGTCTCGGGCTATTCCGAGTCCGGCGGGATTGAACTTCGCCCCACGCCTACAAAGGCTATAGCCCACCCGCTTCGCCATTTGGGAGCCTGGCACTCCCGACTTTCGGGCCCAATTGGGCGCGGCTGTGCCCCATGGCCTTATTAGTTGCACACACGGAGTCGCCTTCCGCAAAGTCTCGGGCCATTCCGAGTCCGCGAAGAACTACCACGCCCTACCTGCGTCAGAGCTTCCACTCCTGCTGCCATTTGGGGTTTTCTGCACCCTGACCTTCAAGAAGTTTTGACGCGCCAGTCTGTATTACATGCACGGAGGCTGACCGCAGTCTCGTAAGCATTCCAGTCCGGGCGTGGACGGTCTCGCCACGCCCTACTCAAGGCTATAGCCTACCCGCTTTTTTGCCATTGGGTGTTTTCAGTACCCTGACCTGCCCACTTTAATATACAAGGTCTGTGGTCGGTGTTTGACGGAGTTACTTCGCAAAGTCTCGGGCTATTCCAGTCCGGCGGACGAATCTCGCCCCACGACTCCTACCGGGCTGCTATAGCCTCACCCGCTTTTGGCCATTTGGGGGTTTTGCACTCACCTTCGGCACTAATTTTTGCGTTGCTGTGCCTGCGCCTATTTAAGACACGGAGGCCGCCCGCAAAGTCTCGGCTATCTGAGTCCATGGATGCATCTCGCCCACGCCCTACAAAGGCTATAGCCCACCCGCTTTTGGCCATTTGGGGGTTTTGCATCTGAACTTCGGGTGCCACTTTGGGCGCTGCTGTGCCCATGGCCTATTATTGGCACACCTGAGGCCACCCGCAGTCTCGGCCATTCCGAGTCCGCTTGACGAACTCGCCTCTATGCCCCCACCATGGCTAGCCCACCCGATTTTTGGCCATTTTTCGCTTGGGGCCTGGCACCCCGGACTCGGGCGCTAATTTAAGGCGGTTGTGCCCGTGGCCGGTTTTTGGCACACGGAAGCCGCCCGCAGTCTAGGGCCATTCCGAAAGGGCGGACGAACTTCGCCTACGCTTCTACCAAGGCCCCGCATTTTGGCCATTTTCCAGGGGGTTTTGGCACCACCTTTGGGCGATAATTTTGGCGCGCTATGCCTCGTGGCTCATTTTTGGTACAAGGCCACGGAGAAGCCGCCCCTAAAGTCTTGGGCTAATCTGAGTCCGCGACAATCTCGCCCCGCCCCACCAAGGCGCATAGCCCACCCGATTTTGGCCATTTTTCCGCTCGTGGTGGCAGGCACCTTGACCTTTCGGCGCCACTTTTACGTTGCTGTGCTCTGCGGCCTATTTTTGGTACACGGAGGCGCCTGCAAAGTCTCGGCTATTCCAGTCCGCGGGATTTGGGAATTTCGCCACGCCTCTGCTGCTGCTATAGCCCACTCATGGCCATTTGGGGTTTTGCACCCCGGTCTCTGCAGGCATTTTAAGCGCGCTGTGTTCCATGGTCACACAGAAGACGGAGACCGCCTGCAGTCTCGGGCTATTCCGAGTCCGGCGGACAATCTCGCCACGCCTGCCAAAGCATAGCCCACCCAAGTGGCCATTTGGGGTTTCTGCACTAACTTCGTGCTAATTTTTAAGTGTGAGCAGCCCATGGCTTCCATTTTTGCACACGGAGGCCACCTGCAGTTCTGCCATTCCAGTCCACGGACGAACTTCCCATGCCTCTACCGCTTATATAGCCCACCCGATTTTCGCCATTCGCTGGGGTTTTGCACTCACCTTCGGGCGCTAATTTTGCGCAAGCAAAGCCTGTGGGTTTGTTTTTGGCATACACGGAGGCTGCCTCGCAAAGTCTCGGCTATTCCAGTCCGGGGCGGACGACCTCACTTACTGGGCCTCACGTACTGTGGCTTATAGCTCACCCATTTTTGGCCAATTTTCCAGCCGGGGTTTTTGTACCCCACCTTCGGCGCTTAATTTTTGTACGCTGCTGTGCCTGGGTGGGTCATTTATGGTACACGGAGGCCGCCTGCAAAGTTCCCGGGAAGATCCAGTCCGCGGACGACCACGACGCTTTCAGCTCGCCATACCACCTGCTGCATTTGGGGTTTTGCACCCTACCTTTCGCACCACTTTGGCTGCTATACCTGTGGCCTATTTTTGCACACGGAGGCCGGGCCTTTCAGAAAGCCTCGGACTATTCCGAGTCCGGCGGATTTACTACCACGCCCCACCAAGGCTATACCACCCATTTTCGCCATTTTTCCGGCTTGGGGTTTTGGCACCGACTCGGGCGCTATTTTTTGGGCGCGGCTGTGCCTGGCCTTTTTTTACATCGGAGGCCACCCGCAGAAGTCTCGGCCATTCCGAGTCCGCGAGAACATTTCCACGACCCTGGCCAGCGCTATAGCCCACCCGCTTTTGGCCATTTTGGGGTTTTGCACTAACTTCGGGTGCTAATTTTTGGGCGCGTTGTGCCTGTAGCTCATTTATGGCACAATGAGGCCACTCCGCAAAGTCTCGGCTATTCCGAGTCCGCTGACGACCCTCGCCATGCCACCCACTCAAGGCTATAGCCCCACCCGATTTTTGGCCATTTTTCCGCTGGGGTGAGCTGGCACCCCGACCTCGGGCGCTAATTTTAAGGCCAAGTTAGCTCATGGCCTATTTTTGGTACACGGCAGGCCGCCCAGAAAGTCTAGGGCTATTTTTGAGTCCGAAGGACGAATCTCGCCCACGCCTACCTGCTATAGAAGCCCACCCGATTTTGGCCATTTTTCGGCTGGGGGGTTTTGCACCCCGACCTTCTGGGCGCGATTTTTGCCGCTGTGCCCGTGGCTCATTTTTAGCACACGAGGCTGCCGCAGTCTCGGCCATCTAGTCCGGCACGAACTCCCACGCCCCCACAAAGGCTATAGCCCACCCGCTTTTTTGCCATTGAGGGGTTTTGCACTCCGAACTTCGCAAGCATTTCGCGTGGGCTGTGCTCCGTGGCCTATTTTTCGTACACGGAGCCACCCGCAAAGTCTCGGGCTATTCCAGCCAGGCTGGATTGATCCATGCTCTACCTTCAAGGCTATAGCCCACCCGTTTTTTGGCCATTTTTCCGCTGGGGGGTTTTGGCACCCCGACCTTCGGCGCTAATTTTTGCGCGCATGCCCGTGGGCCTATTTGCATGCCACACGGAGGCCGCCTGCAGTCTCGGCCCATTCTTAGTCCGCACGCAATCTCGCCTACGCCCCTACAAAGGACAGTAGCCCACCCGCTTTTGGCCATGGGGTTTGCACTCCGAACTTCCGGTGCTAATTTTTGGGCGCTGCTGTGCTCATGGGTTTATTTTTGGTACATGGAAGCGCCTACAAAATTTCGGACTATTCCGAGTCCGCGGATTTTAATCTCGCTCTACGCCCCACCAAGGCTAGTAGCTCACCCGATTTTTGGCCATTTTTCCGCTGGGGGTTTTTGCACCCGACTGGCGCAAATTCTGGGCGGCTGTGTGTGACCTATTTTTGCACACTTGAGCTACGCAGAAAGTCTGGCTGGCTAACCAGTCCGCGGATTTGGCAGCCACGCCCTCTACAAAGGCTATAGCCCACCCGCTTTTTGGCCATTTGGGGGTTTGCACCTGAACTCAGCACTTTAGGCGCGGCTGTGCCCGCGGGTCATTTTTGCACACACTTGAGGCTGCCCAGAAGTCTCGGGCTATCTCCGAAACCGCTTGGACGAATCCTCGCCCACGCCCACCATGCTATAGCCCACCCGATTTCTGCTGGGTAATTTTTCCAGCTAGTTTTGGCACCCCGACCTTCTGGGCTAATTTTGGGAGCTGCTGTGCTCAAGGCCTATTTTGCACACACGGAGGCCACCGCAGTGTCTGGGCTATTCCAGTTCAAGGGACCTAACCGCCACGCCCACTCTCAAGGCTATAGCTCACCTTTTTGGCCATTTGGGTGGCTTTTGCACCCCGACCTTCGTACTAATTTTTAAGGTACCTTGGCCTATTTTAGACACGGAGGGTCGCCTGGGCTGTGTCTCGGACTATCTCGAGTCCGGCGGACGAATCCCCCGCCCACGCCCACCAAGTGCTATAGCCCACCCATTTTTGGCCATTTTTCCGTGGGGGTTTTGGCACTCCCGACTGGCGCTAATTTTTGGGCGCGATTGTTCTGGGTCTATTTTTGGCACACGGAGGCCGCCTCGCAAAGTCTAGGGCCATTCTGTGTCCGGCGGATCGACCTCGCCCCACGCCTACTCAAGGCTATAGTCATCCGATTTTTTGGCCATTTTTCCGCTTGGGGTTTAGGCACTCGACTCTGTGGCGTGAATTTTATGCTAAGCAGTTTCAGGTCGGTTTTTATGCACACGGAGGCCGCCTTCGCAGTCTTGGGCTATTCCCGAGTCCGGCGACGAATTCCGCCACGCCTCTACCAAGGCTATAGCCCACCCGTTTTTTTGCCATTTTTGGGGTTTTGCACCACCTTCGGGCACTAATTTTGGGAGCGGCTGTACCTGTGGGCCTATTTTTTGCAATGGAAGCGCCCTCAAAGTCTCGGGCCATTCCGGTCCGGCGGGACGACCCGCCACGCCCCCCACCACGGCTATAGCCCACCCATGGCCATTTGGGGTTTGCACCCTGGCCTCTGGCACTAATTCTTGGGAGCGGCTGCACCCGCGGGTCATTTTGCAAATGGAAGCCGCCCTCAAAGTCTCTGCCATCTGAGGTCCAAGTGGACGACCCCGCCACGCCACCAAGGCTATAGCCTACCCGATTTTTTTGCCATTTTCCGCTGGGGAGCTGTAGCACCCCGACTTCGGGCGCTAATTTTTGGGTTGCTGGGCTGGTACCAGGGCCTACTTGGCACACGGAGGCCGCCGCAAAGTTCAGGGTCTGAGTCCGGGGGCGGACGAACTCGCCCACTCCCCACTCAAGGCTAGGCTCACCTGATGGCCATTTTTCCGCTTGGGGGTTTGCACCTCCTACCGGCGCTAATTTTTAGGGGCACAGCCCGTGGCCTATTTTTGGTACACGGAGGCCACCCGCAGTTCCCGGCCATTTGAGTCCGGGGCGACGACCTCGCCACGCCCTACTCAAGGCTGCAGCCCACCTGCTTTTTGCCATTTAGGTTTGGCACTCCAACTTTTGGGTAAGTACTTTGAAGCAAGCAGTTTCGCGGGTTTATTTTGTAAATGGAAGCTGCCCGCAAGTCTCGGTTATTCAGTCCGCGATTTAATTTCGCCCACGCTTCTACTCAAGGCTATAGCCCACTCATGGCTATTTGGGGTTTTTGGTACTTCACCTTCGTGCACTTCCATGCTGCCAGCCTGCGGCCTATTTTTGGTACATGGAGGTCAGCCGACAATGTCCTCTGTGCCATTCCCTAGTCCGGGCGGGATCTAATCCGCCACGCCCCACTCAAGGCTATAGCCCACCTCGCTTTTGGCCATTTGGGGGTTTTGCACCCCGACTGGGTGCACTTTATACGCCTGGGTACCTATTTGGTAATATTTGAGGTTACTCAAGAAAGTCTCGTACATTCCTAGTCCGTGACGAGCTTCACCCATCGTTTCCCCACCAAGGCTTAGCTCACCTTAGTTTGCCAATTTTCCGCTGAAGGTTTTGGCACCAGCACATGTAACTGAACGAAGCATAC